>BPLT01000161.1:600000-887500 GCA_019656295.1 Rhododendron mucronatum var. ripense | reverse complement strand
CCCATAAAGACAAATCTCTCACTTTCCTCCGGTTTCTGGGTTGAAAGGTATCCCTGCAAGGAATTCGTAATGTGAGTCGTAGCACCGGAATCAATCCACCAAGTATTAGAAGGAACTTCAGCAAGATTTGATTCGTAACATACAAAAGAAAGATTATTACCCTTCTTTTCGAACCAAGCCTTACGCTTGTTGCAGTCCTTCTTCACAAAAGTGACACTTGACAGTGAAACCATTATTTCCATGAGCCTGGCTACTTTCCCCAGGTCCACTAGCTTTCTTTGGTGGATACTTCTTTGCTTTACCCTTTTTTCTTCATAGCAACTTGAGTCACTGCCAATGCAGTGTGACGCCCTTCCCCTCTCAATCTCACTTCCTCCTGAACACACATGTTGGTTAGCTCATTCAAACTCCACTTGTCTTTATTGGTGTTATAGTGAATTTTGAATGGGCCAAACTGTGCTGGAAGTGAGTTGAGTATAAACTGAACAAGGAAGGACTCATCCACTTTCATTCCCAAGGTTGCAAGCCTTGCAGCTTTGTCAGACATATTCAAGATGTGCTCTTGAACTCCACGACTACCATCATATTTCATGGTGGTTAATTCAGCCATAATTGTGCCAGCGAGTGACTTATCAGCAGATTTAAAACGATCTTCCACAGCCTTTAAGTATTCTAGTGCATTAGTATTCTGTGGTAGGGAGGTTTTGATGTTATTCGCAATGGTCATCTTCATGAACATTAAACTGAGCCTGTTCGACCTTTCCCATGAATTGAAATTGAACACTTGTTCCTCAGAACTCTCATCATTAATGTCCGCAGGTTTTTCAACAAGTAATGCCATATCAAGGTCCAATACACCCAGTGTGAACTGAATATGCTCAGACCATTCCGAAAAATTTGGTCCAGTGAGGGTTGGAACATTGGATGAATGAGAGTGCAGTGAAACGGGAACTGTAACTGAAACAAAATAGGACAATACTTAATAAAAGCTTTGAGAATTATAAACATTTATAATGATGAACTATTGACATCACCTAAGTCCTCCTTTGGGCGAAACCTAAGCATACTTATTGTTCACTCATTAATTAGGTGCAACATAATCACCTAAGTAGGTCTAAATAATTTATACAGCTTATCAAGTTAGTCATGTTATCTTTGGATATCCAATCCTAACCCGCTAAGTTGCATAAATTACTCACCCTACCCAGTTCATAATTATTTAAATGTGACTATCCTTTGGGTCTAGTCCCATTCTTATAATTATGACTGCAATCGAGAATATCATTGACTTAATTGTTACCCTTTTAACAAAACTTTAATGTAGTTTAATATTCATAAGTTTCACTAACCTAGGTCACTTTGGTGACTACCAAATTAGTAATTCCTATGAATATTAAACTAACCAATGATATACTCTATTCTTTTATTCGAGTTATGCCGATGTCATTCTTTTATTCAATCACTATTACCGAAAAATGAAATATACAAGTAAGTATTTTTTATGTGATTGATAATCCGTTCATGACATTTAATCTAACCATAACTCTTACATATACAATAACACAATAATAGAAAAGCTTTCCCAATTAAATGCTTCAAAATAATCATACATAAATTGCAGAAGACATAATCTGACAAAAATAGAATAATTTTGTAAGCATGTAATTACAGTATTTATTTCTATCACTGGCTACATAAAATAAAAATTAAAAAAAAAACAAAAAAAAACAACATGTATTCATTAAACATGTGTACAGTAATATGGTTTTGCATTCAACCAAGCATGAGTAAAAAACAATAAATTAATCAAATTGGGATTCACTCAGTGCACCATAATCTGATGTCAAACAAGGTTTATCCAATATGGTACCACATTGATGCACATGGAATCAGTAACGGAAGGTGAACTATAATTAACTAAAAAAACTTCAATCAATATAGTCCATCTACCAAAATTAACCCATGGCAATAAAAATTTCCGAAACAAAAGTTACTGGTGACTATGAAATCAATAAACAAATGCCAAGTCGAGATCGATCATGTCCCATACTGATCGAAGCATTAGCAACCAACAAAAATTGATTATGCTAACTATATTATAATTGAAGCAATTATGACAATAATAAATTCTTCTGGAAAGAGAATTACTTCCACTGGTATTCTACAAAATTACGTGACATGCAAAAACCAATGGCGGAAATCGGTAACTCGTTTTACGAACAATACAGTAGCATTCATTGCATAATGGTAAAATTAATTTTAATGCAACCCGACGGTAACGTGAATTTTTTTTTTTTTTTTTTGGGTTCGATGTCAATCAACAAATCGTTAACCCATACACGGCAGTCCAACTTCTTAAAATTCCAAGATGTATTGATTCAGAAAAAACCTTGCTCTGATACCAACTGTAAATCTCAACTGTAAATCTTATATCTGTATTAAAACTATTATGCGGAAAACAGATATAACAGGATCTTGAATTCAACACATCTCAAGAACAATAAATAGCGTACCTTTATTGGCCATCGTGATTAGAGAGAACAAACCCCTTAATTGGAAACACCTTAATTCTTGGCTCACCTTCTTCTCTCTGTCTCTACTTTTCTAGAATACCCCAGTACTTTAATTGATGGAAAAACCGTAGGAATAAGGGGTGGGTATTCTACCTTTTATAGAGGAGAGAAGAGGGCCTTAGAGATAATTATTAAAAGACACCTTATCCATCAAGGTCTCTTTTATTATCAAGAGTTTTCCTTAATCTATAATTCTAATTAGTTATCGTAATGAACCATGACACTTCATTGGCTTATCTGATGGTGGAGTCCCACATGCACAAAACGTGGAGGCTAGTGGGCCACACTAATAGGAAAAAACTAACATTTAGAAGATAGCAAATTGAATAGGGAATTGCAAATCGATTTTTTTATTTAATGTTAAGGCTTTGCATTAAATAAAATACATTTGTCGTATATGTTAATTTTTGAAATATGATAGCCTATTATTTAGCTCTTAAAGTTATTTTTATTTAAAATTAGCCATGCATGGGAATAAAAATAATGAAGTTTCTCATATGTATTTTTTCTCGGCAAATGAACCACTAAACTTTAGTTTTTCTACAAAAAAAATTGTGAAATGAATACTCACACGAAAATAGATTTCTTTTTCTTTTACTTCACTTTACTTAACGTTTCCTGAGAATAACTTTCTGATACAACATTCCTGGCAACTGAAAGGAGCCTTAGGGTGTCTACTGAAAGGTCTTGGAGCCAAAAATTTATTATGACCATTTAAAAAATAGATTTCTTTATTTGGATTGAAAATTGAAACACTTAATTTTTTTACACCGTTTATATATTTGAAAAATAGTTAAAAAAAAATAAGTGTATTAAAAAATTTACTACGACCATTTAGGATAAAATGTTTAGAAAAATAACATTTTTGCACCGGTTCAAACGGATTAAAAATTGAATATACACAGGGAAAAAAATAGTCGGATTAATTCTTAACTATATTTTTTAATATATAAACGGTTTAAAAAAACAAGTGTTTCAATTTTGAATCCGTTTGAATCGGTGCAAAGATGTTATTTTTCTAATCATTTTTATCCTAAATGGTCGTAATAAATTATTAACTCTAAAACCTTTCAATGGGCACCCTAAGAGCTCTAAACTAAATAAGGAGTTTTAGGGTGCTCATTGAAAGGCCTTAGAGCCAAAAATTTACTATGACCATCTAGGGTGAAATGATCAGAAAAATAATCTCTACGTACCGGTTCAAACGAATTAAAAATTGAAACACTTATTTATTTTACACTGTTTATATATTCAAAAATATAGTTAAAAATTAATCCGACTGTTTTTTTCCCTTTTTCTATATATATATATATATATATATTAAAAATATAATAAAAAAATAACTGTTTCAATTTTCAATCCAAATAAAGAGTTTTAGGGTGTTCGTTGAAAGGCCTTCGAGCAAAAAATTTACTTAGCACAGTCAGGCTCCAATCCAAGCACGGACTCAAATTGTTTTGGCATTATCAATTTCCTATTTTAAAAGTAGAGAAAATATGTTAAGACTGGTTAATGTTGTACTTGTACATATCCCTTTTTTTTTATATAGATTTTTGAAAGCATAGAAGATATGTTAGCTTGGGCACGGAGCGTTGGTCTTAAATATGGTATTGCGGTGGTTAATTGAAAATAGAATTTGAGTTAACTTATCTCTAACTTCAAGGACCAAGACTGACCAACCCCTAGAGCTATAAGTTAATTATCTTTATTTTTGTCTTTATTCAAAAAAAAAATCCACATTTGTTATTTTTTTAAATTCTTTTGTGAATTAATTTTTTCATCTTTATTTAAAAAATTACGATCAAATTGACTTTTTTTTGTCTTTATTTAAATTTTTTCAGTATTTGTTAATTTTTCTTTAAACTTTTATAACTTATTGGAAAAGTAAATTTTTTTGATTGAAACTCAAATTTTTTTTAAAGAAAATTATATTTTTGTCTTTATTCAAAAAATCATGAGTTTCGATCTTAATTTTTAACTTTTTCTATTTCTCTCGTTGAGACGAATCAAAACTACAAAAGTTTGATGCAAAATAAACAAATAAAAAAATTAAATATTTTTTTACTTTTTCGATTCCTCTCATTGAGATGAATCAATAAACTACTCCAAGCTCCCGTTCCCCAGTCTGATCAGTTGTCCTCTTGGTTCGACCGGCTCCCCTATTCCAATTTGATGTAAAATAACTTTGGCCCAAGCAAGCTAAGCCCAATTTATTTTAATCAAAACTCGAGCCCGAACGAGACAGGTGATTCCTTCCATACCAAATGACCAATTTCGAAACCCAATTTCTTTCACATCTTAAAATGGTTTTATGCCTCAAAAGACTAAAAAAAATCTTTCTAGGAAACCATTTTTCTAACGTGAGTGACCCCTCTGAAATTGGATTGGAAAAAACATGGGGGAAGAAATTCTGACTATGTATGTGGAGGAAAGGGGTATCAGAGTTTCAACAAAATTTGGGTCTCCAAAATACGGAGGAGTTTTGTATTGCGTATACTAGAAGTTGTTCTAATGGATCTTTATTTGTAATGTTTGAAACTCCTCTGTTTACGAATGTGTAGTCGGATTCCATGGTTTTTTTTTTCCCTGGTCAAACAGAAATTCATTAAAGACTACGGAAAGGAGTACCACATCAGGGTTACACACATAGTCATTAGTCTTACAGGAGGATCTGCATTTGTTTCTCAATGGTAAGAAGCCACATGACGTGAAACAAGCAGATTGGGGTATTCTGGATCGAAAAGCCCTATAGACTTCAATCTCGCTCTCTTAGTTATGTCAAATATTGCGAAAGAGAAGATGACAAAAGGTTTGTTCAAAGCTCTAAAAAGTGTGTGAAGTGCTCGACGGAATCCTAATCCTAAATTAATGGGTAGCCCCAAGCGTAGGGCGGAGATCAACGTATTACAATATCCGGTAAGACCGGTGTTGAATCCACAAAGATAGTGATGTATGTTGACTAAAAATTTGGGTTGTTATTAATTTAACGGGCTCTTAGGTAGCCACCCCTTACAGATTGATTAGGATTAAATTAAGTTAATTAATAACAAGTTCTTCTCGAGAGTACACAACACTCGCAACCAAGCCGGACTTATCTGCTCCATTCGGTTTTCTTAAAAACATTCGACTTTAGAGAGAAAAAGATACCCTGAAAGATGAGAACCTTAATGGTCGCCGTTTACCTATGCGCAATAGGGAATGAGTTTTGGACTCCCATTTCTCGTTCACACAGGCTCCGACAATGTCCGAGTTTGTCTAACTTCATTAACCTAAAATTGCTTTTTTTCATTGTTTGAAAATAGGAGCAATGTCCGGACTTGTTACGGCGTGCTAATTGCCTTGCGACCCTACCTATACGACTACTCACTCATTGTTAAACAAGAAACAAAAGAAACCTTAGTTTGAAATATGCTTCTATTACGCGAGATGAAAAATACAAAAAATATCAACTAATCAAATAATAGCGAATAACTATTATTAAAAACAGAAAGTAAAACTAGTTATCAAGGTGTGAGGAATTGAACAAAGCATTAAAACTTTACGGGAAAAGAGAAAAGAAAAGTCAAAAAATGATCTGCTGTCGAAAAGTCTCCCCACGTGCGCAGCCCTCTCTTCTTTGTTATGCTGTAACTAGTGTCACCATTCGTGCGTTGCACGAATTGCGTGCTCATTATAATGTGTCAACTTTGAGTTTTTGCTGTGCATTCGTTGGAAATTTATTGATGGTATAAGAAAGCTAGTATGTAGTAGGGCAAAACTCAGCTCGGTAGCCTAACCCAAAGAACTCTTGTTTCCAATCACCTTAATCAAAAACCAAATACTGTATTAAGGTCTTGACTCTATCTTCCTAATATAATAAGACTTGTTATAGAGAAAGATACACGACTAAAACAAAACCAATCTTCGAAAACCCAAAATTAAAGAACAAATCTCTATCGCAACCAACTTCATCATCAAAGGTAGAAACCAAATCTTTGAGCCATGTCTTGCAAGAATAGCTCCGTGAGCTCGTCTTAAGACACGAAGTATGAACACGCTTGCAAGCATCCTTCGAACATGTCCGACGATGAATAGAACATTCTCGCCCGCACCAAAAGACAAAATATCACCAGCTTTCTTCATATCAAAAGAATTTCAGATTTTTTCCTTCAAAAAGAAATAATGTTGCATCAAACACAAGAAGAAGAAAGAAGAAAGAAGAAACACAAGAAGACACCTAGTTCAAGGATCTCTAGAAAAGAAATACGATTTATATAACAATGGTGAGGTCTAAAGAAAGTTGCTCATTTATTTCACATTATAAACTATCAGGAAGCCAATTATGAACGACATAGGATTCTGATGCAGGCGATTCACAAAAATAGCACCAACCCCTAAAATGAAACTAAGGCAAACAGAAAGAAATCTCACCAAAATGCTTGCCGACATATGCAGCTCACCAGGTTGCAGCTACTGTCCTTTTCCACTGGTTTGTGACACTTTGGACAAGGTTTTGTATATACGGTAATCCAATTAATTGCAAAACACAAGCATAAGAAAGGAATAAAAATAGATCCCGAATTTTCGACAAAATTCATCTGTTTCTTCTGCTCCAATTGCAAATGCAAGGACTTGTAGTATAGTAGCATAGATAAACAACAACTCACTTCGCAGCAAAACAGAAAATTTCAATTTATGTCAAAAGCAAAATCTTCCCACAAGTTGAATGAAAAAATCAAAAGCATGAACTTGCAAAAAATCAAAACCAAAGCAAACCCTATCGCACGTTCTTGATCCCAATAGCCCCATCTCCCAAGGTTCCAACAAATTATAAAATCAAAATCCCTAATATTAACTAGGTAGATAAAAAATTAATCAGGCCCTAGAAATGAAAATCTGCACAAAACCCCAGCTGATAATTACCTTGCGCAAGGCACTGGTGAGCTCGCCTCAGGTGAGTTTTGGTAATTTAAAGACAGCAGCAGATGATTAAGGCAAAATTCCCCAAGGAGAAGACACCTCTGCAACCTCTGCCTTGCATCACAATCTACGCCCACCGACACCACCACCGATCGCCGGTGATACCACCTTCGCCTTCTTCTCTCTCTCTCTCTCTCTCTCTCTCTCTCTCTCTCTCGATTTTATGGATCTGAACCTAAAGCATGAATGCTTCACCCCTCCCTCTCTTGCCACCGCCATCACCGTTCGTCTCTCTGACCCGCTCATCGCTCTCTCTCTCTCTCTCTCTCTCTCTCTATCACATGATTTCTCCATCCTTGTTCGTCTTTGTTTGATTCACGTTGATAATCGGAACGTTCATCATGTAGATTTCATCGAGACGAGCCACCACAACAAAAATCAAGTCCATCGTATATGTATTGATAATTGATCGGAACATATAAACTTGCTACCAACAGGTTATATCCATTGTGCCCAATACCATTTTTATCAAATAAATGTGGATCGATCAGGTATCAATTCATATCCGATGGGCTTTGATTTTTGGTATTGTGGTTCGTCTTGACAAGATCTACATGATGAACAATTCCGATTAAAAATTTGGGCCTCAAATGAGCCCAAAAAATGCGAACTGGACAGTAGACTGGAGGAAAGACAATGGACTGGCTGATTGAATTGGAGACACTGGGCTGAATTTCAGCCGAAATTTCTGCATGCATAGTACAATGGTGATGTGATTTTACCAAAAAGCCCTTGAGCCCAACACTACTAAAGGACAAAATAGTGTATAAAAACTGGGACATAGAAGGAAAACATCAAAAGTCCGCAAACCCGTTAAAGTAATCTGTAAATAACCTAAATGGTGTCTATGCCCCACCACTTTTGAGTATGAAATTACTAAAATGCCCAAATCCCAAAAGGAGTAGATTCAGCCAACTAGTTTGTGGACTCAGGGGCATTTTCATCCGGAGCTGGCGAAAGCGTAAGCCAGTCCTTGAATTTATGTTCCTTTACAAGCCCGTTTGTGGAAACACTTTCCACATACCCTTACCTCTACAATATACCTCACTCTCTTCCTCTCATCTTATCGTTCATTTCTCTACTGTGCGTTGCAACCCCTTTAACAAATCAGTTCCCCCTCTCCCAAATTCCTCCCCCCCCTTCTCTAACCCAATTTCTTTTTATTTCCCACCAGCGAAACTTTTTCCCCCTCTAACTGAAGTGTTAAAGAGTATATAAGGTAAAATCATGCAAAATATCCCCTTGCTCACAGCTCACCCTCACCATTAAGTTCCACGTGCACACACTCACCCCCTAAGAAGTCCACGTGCACACCAGTACAAACCTCTTTCATTATCTTGCTATCAACTCCCATTATTTAAGGAAATCTCACAGAAGGCTCACATAAAAACAAATCTAACTTTTAATACGATAAATTATTTTCTTCTCTTTCGTTTAAATAAGAGCTGGGTCTTACAAATTACTTTTCCTTGATGTAAAAAACAAAATGAAAACCAATGAATGGTTGCATGACAAATATCCTGAGAGATGGGACCTGCTTTACACTTCCGGGCATGGCGATCCATTTTATCAGGGACCAGCCTTTTATCTTTAAATTTCACCAATTGACAAGAATGATAGCAAAGTAGGCATAAAATTGACAAGCTAATTTCTACATCGTCTCATTTAAAAAAGAAGTCATTTACTTTTAGACATACATCCCATACATTCCTGATCTCTATTATGGATCTTACGAGCTACCATTCAAGGTAACTGACAGGATACAATTTGCTTGCTTGCTCAAGTGGCTACAAGTCATGCAAAAATAATAGACTACCAAATACACTAAAAATCTTACCAATCTCCTGTATTTGAGTCATCAACCAATTTACATTCCAAAACAGTAAGAGGTACCTTCCACATTGATAACAAACCATGTAGCTCATGAGTCAGTATTACACACATACAAGTTCTAAAGATTATCATACTTATTGTCCTGACCTACAATGGAAAATCTCCCAGCCTCATCCCTTTGCTAACCCATTCTCTATTCTCTTCTTGAAATTCCCGTTTGTGTTTGTTGGACTTTATGATTAGGATTTCTACGCATCTCATTGTTTCACGGTTACCAAATTCATTAAAATGGTATCGGGTACCACAATAGGGGGAGATAATTCCTCTGCTTCTCAATACTCGGCATCTCCAAGATTACATTATGGAAAATAATATTAGAATAGTATATGAGACAACAATCAAGAAATTCTTTGTATAGAAGTGATTTGAATGAGCAAGAACAATGGTGAGCTTGCAAATAACCACAAATCTTTAACGCCTAGCTTGAATTTTTGCAAGTGAATAGATATTAGTTCAATATTCATTCTAGGCTATAAACCGCGAAAAATCATACAATTTTGAGAGAAAAAATTTGGAACAAATCCAAATCTTAGACCAATTTCATAGACCCTAAAATATCAACAAAAAAAAAATAATAAGAAGGATAAAACCCAACCTAAAATATCAACAAAAATGATTTTTAAAATGCATGCTATTTCTTTTTATTTAACGATTGTTTGCACTAACTTGATTCTCTCTCTCTCTCTCTCTCTTGTTGAAGATAATCAAACTCAACCTAGACAAGAACATATGCATACATGAATCAACCGATCAAACCCTTGCAGGTAACCATAACAAAGGAGAGAGAGAGTTGAGTGGCAGACCTGAGATGTGAAGGCACGGCCGGACTCCTCTGTGCTCGAATTCACTTCTTCTCTTTCGGGATTCGAAGCTTGAACTACGACGGAGCTCTTAAACGCAACCCGCCCCATGTTCGTCCGACCTCGAAAACCCTACGCCAATATTTGTCTCCCTCCTGAAACCCTAACCGACCTCTGAAACTCATGCATCGTCTCTCTCTCTCTCTCTCTCTCTCTCTCTCTCTTTCTCTCTCTCTCTCTCTCTCTCTCTCTCCTCCATCGATTTATGCCTTGATTTCTTCGTGTGACCGATTTCTGCCAAACCTTCATGCACTCCTTCGAGAAACAAAACAGAATTCCTTTCTCTAGATGAACTGATCAGAACCCAAGCCCAATCGACAATCTAATCAAGCATCTTTATTCCCGTGGCAGCTGGAATTGAAGAAATCGAATTGTAGGAAGAAGAAAATTGCTGATTTCGTTTGAGAGAGAGAGAGAGAAAGACACTGGTTGATTTTGGGAGACAACCTTCCTGAATCCCAGCCGGAATTTTCATGGCAACAGTGACATGGGCACACGAATTTACCATAAAGCCCTCTGGCCCAGTAGCACTAAAAGACGAAATAGTGTATAAAAAAAGGGACACAGAGGGAAAACATCGAAAGTCCAAAAACCCGTTAAAATTATCTGTAAATAACCCAAATAGTAGTCATGGCCCACCACTTTTAAGCACAAAATTACCTAAATGCCCAAAACAAAGAAGTACCAGATTCAACCCCCAAGTATACGGAGCCAGGGGCATTTTCATCCTAAAGTGGCAAAAGTGTAAGCCATGTTTTGGAAGTTGGTTCCTTTATAGGCGCCTTGTGGAAATGCGTCCGTGGTAATCCCCCGACCCTATCCGTGGTCCACTTCTAGAGGAGTGTTAGGGACAAAGAAAATATGCAAAGAAAATACCTTTAAAGTGTACTTAAACGGCTCAGATGTACTGTAGTACATCTGAGCCGTTTAAGTACACTTAAAGTACATCTGAGCCGTTTAAGTACACTTTAAAGGTTTGCAGTACATCTGAGCCGCTTAAGTACACTTTAAAGGTATTTTCTTTGCATCTAACATTTCTCCTTCTTATTTCATCCTGTAGCCGACTTCTTAAAATACGTACCCCATATTTCTCTCCTTTTAATTTCCAGCAGACAATTGCCTTGTCAGGGCACCTTCTTTTTTTTTTTTTTTTGTATAACTTTTAGTCAAACTAGTCGGTGTGGCTTGTACAACTTTTGGTCAAACTAATAGGTGTGTCACACCGATGTGCCTCTAGTATTTCCGTAAAACCATTGATTCTGGGCCCACCAAGACAGGTGCAAACTAAATAGAATTGTTTTTTGCCACCTATCAACCCGTGGACTAATTAGTTTCGTGCTGAACATTTGACCTTCAAACGGACTTGCTTCCAAAACCGTATAATATTTTAATTCCGCACTTTTTGTACCAAAGCTTTCAAATACCTACAATACACAAATTAAGCATTATGCTCCGAATAATATTTTAAATAATACTTAACAAAGATAAATTAGGGACGCTCATGTGAACATTTATGCGCTTATCATGAAGCCCTTCTGCGGTGAATAAGGTATATCTTATGAGAATTTATTTAACCTAAAAATGCTTGAAATTAAACGCAATTATTGATGTACATCTCAATGATGTTAATTCGATCATGAATTAGTTGCAACCTGCAGGCCAGTATTAATTTCGATGATGAGATGCATGATGGCTCTTGTACTTTTATTGAGTTTGCCAAATAGTTGGAACGGATTGGTTGTGGCAACGAACAATTCTTTCGGGTCCTAAAAGACAAAATTGGAGGATGGTTGACATGTTGTGTGGTTGATATCGGAGAAAATGGTCGGAGAAAAACCTTAGGGGAAGATGTTACTTCGAGTTTAGCGCGTAGTACTGAGAAAACGGGCATGAATAACACAATAGGGGTAACAAAATGGGTAGAGCTAGGCAGATCGAGCTCAAAGTATCGCAGGGTCGTGTGGGGGAGATGCGACAGCTGAGGGTTGCTGGGACTAAAGTCAGAAGGGATCGATTGTAAAGCACTGAAGAAGCAAGAGAATGGAAATTATCAAGAAGGTAAGAACAATGTTAATGTTATCGATGGTTCAAATAGTGATGCTTTGATTTGTTTGTTGCATTCTCACTGTGAGTCTTGGATTGAATATATACTCGAGAGCCTTGCTTTATGTCACTATACGCATGGATATATTTTAGAACTGTGTAGGTGGACTTTTTGGAATAGTGGCGGCTCAAAGGATTTATGATAGGGTGTTCAGAAATTACTTTAACTCTACTAACTGATATAATAACCAATAATATATATACAAAATCTCGTATAGTTGAATAAATAGTATGGTGAAAAAACATTTTTATTCTTAAAAACTTAAAAATATATACTATTTTTTTTAACAAAAATTTAATTTTTTTGGAAAGTGTATTTTGTAGTAGACAGTGTTTCGAGAATTGGGGGTGTAAAATTTTAGTAATTTACCGTTGTCCTAAATGAGTTTTCATATTTTTAGCCAACGTTTAAACTTATTACTCTACTAAATCCCTTGTGGAAGAAATTGTCAAGGGAAGAAATTGCAACAAGTACGTTGATGTCATGACGTACTTTCTCAAAAATATGTTCCTTTGGATGATATGATGAGATTTTCTATCATAGTCTTAAATTCGATGGAATATTATTCAAGTAAATGGGGTTTGCAATGTAGTTAAATTTTTTTTAAAGCTTTGCCAATAATTTTTGTAAGCTAACTAGACAAAAAAAGGTTATTGTCATGAATGCGAAATTAATACATTTAGACCATCGACAACAAAGATGGAGAGAAAACTCAGAGCATAGTACCTATACCAATATATTCTTCTTTTCACTTTCTTTTTACAATTTTTTTAATTATGATTATGAGCTTTATTTGATGTAATGTGTAAGTGTTCAAATATGAATTACCTGGATTGATGAGCTGTAATTGGATTGTGATTCAATGTTCAATTAGTTTTGGGTTAGATGTTCAAGACTTTTACAGTTGGGTATTCATTGATATTTACGTTGGGTGTTCAAACAAAGGCTAGCTCATAATTTTTACATGTATTCTAAACCAAAAAAAAAATTTATTTAGGTGTTCAGTTGACCATGGAACCCAAAACATGGAGCCGCTTCTGTTCTGGAAGATCTATTTAGATAATGATGAGACCTGCAACATGGTTGGAAAGGGAGATGCACATATTTAGACAAACGGAACAGTAGTAAAACTGAATCATGTTAGACACGCGCCTAGTCTGATAAGGAATCTGATTTCAGTTGGTCAATTGTTAAGGATGGAGTTGTAACATCGTTCAACACCGGGGCATGGAAGATGAGCAGGGGCAATGATCTTGGCTTAGTTGATCACCAGGGCTGTGATGACCCGAATTTCGACATTGACTCAAAATTAATATGCCTCCAAAAAGCTTCAAATTATAGGCCATAGATTCATTGTATAATACAATTGGTTGGGAAATCGGAGCCTCGTGCTCAGACTCACAACGAACAAAACACACAGGATCTTGGGATACTATCGTCACAGAAAACAAACCACAGAAAAAGGAAGAGAAAGAGGAACAGAAAAACAAAACACACGATATACGAGGTTCGGAAACTTGCCTACGTCCCTGTGAGCCACACCAGTCCACTATGAACGAAAGAAAACGAAAGATTACAAGTCTTCTCCTTCCTCTCTGAGAAAAGTTTTCTCTTGCACTCTTTCTCTCACTAGAACCTCTATAGAAATTTTCTCTCTGTACAGTCGCTTTAGCAAACTGCTCTAAAATAATGAATACAGCAACTAATATTTATAGGCAAACCCTAAGTGATAGCTAGACCCGTCTAATCAACTTGGGCTGCGGTCCACGGCCCATCTCAGCCGCAAGCCTGTCTGTCGCGTGCTACCTATCGCGAGCCTGACCGCGTGCCTACCTGTCGCGGAACTCTCCGCGCTGGTCACGGACCTTTGTTGCTGAACTTTGTTACTGAAAGTTGTCTGCATCCCCAACAAAATCCTCAAAATACACAAATACTCCAAACATCTCTGCACCAAAATAATCCCTTTAATGCACAAATGAATAGCTAATTATCCATCTTGTATCTGAAATTACAAATTACGTGAGAAGTATATAATACGACGGACTAATGGGGGATATTCATTAGCTTAATCAACATATCTTGATTTTTCAAATAGGACTTCACACAAGGGCATTCCTAGGTACGTATACAAACAAAATCTAGGCCCTCACAGCTTCAATCATTGCCATTGGGCCTTTTTGGTACCTCTCGGGGGATGGTTGGCCAAGCCCACTTGTTCATGTACCCAATAATTCTAAGGCATTCAGCCGCCATATCATACTCAATGAACATAACAACTACTCACTTAATAGGATGATCTTGTTCGCCACAAAAAAAAAAAAAAAACTACTCATGATGTCGATAATGAATGATAGAATCTTATGAATGCTTAGATTAACAATAAGATTACAAAGAGGATATATAACAAGAAAAATACTCTAGTAATTTGAGAGCGTATACCTCAAGTTGTGATTGTAGCCATTGGATCTATGAATAGATAACCTCTTAAAATTTGACTAATTTAGCCTTTGATTTCTCCGATCAGTACACCAAAAATTGCGTTATGTGATATATATATATATATATATATATATATATATATATATATATATATTCCCAAATAGTCATGGGTAGCTTTCAAGGCCAACCTCTTCAAACGTAAGTGCACACCCTCCCTTCTTTGCCCTATCTATAATATTGAGATCGGGACTATAGAGCACACCATGTTCCACTGTCCCTGGACTCGTGCAGTGTGGTTTGAAAGTGCTAAGCCTTTTGGATCCTTGACCACCTTATTGTTGCAGCGGACCAATGGTTGGATGACCTATTGTGTGGAACCCTGGTTAAAGAAACAACTCAAGAAACAATAGAGTCCATTTTTCAGTTGTGTTGGGCCATTTGGAAAGCGAGAAATGCCTTTGTTTTCACTGGTAATTAAACCATCGATCCCTGAGGATACTATTGAGGTTGCATGTAGTGCTAACAAGGACTACTCACTTGCTCTCTTATCTAGCGTAAGAGCCCTACCCACCCACAACCCCCTCCTAACCTCCTCGTGAGGCAAGGTGGCTCCCCCCTCCTCGTCTGTGATTAAAATCAATTGTGATGGAGCATATTCGTCCTCCTGCAGCAAGGCTGCATTTGGGAACATCTCCAGAGACAGAAGTGGACTCGCTTAGTTTTGGAAAGTTGGTCATGTGAAGTGTCATCTGCTATCTCTATAGAGGCTTGGGTTCTATGGATAGCGTGTACTGCAGCAATAGAACATGGGTACTCACAAGTGGAGTTTGAATCAGACTGCTTGGAGCTTATCAATTGATTTAACAACAAAAACTCCCCTTGCCCGTGGGAAATTTCTGCCATTATTGACGATATTAAGAGCTGGGCTACTAACAAGGACTGGTCATTTACTTGGTAGAATCTCCCCTATTTTTAGTCCTAGCCCGATGTCACGCATCTCAATCTGTACAGCAAAAACAACAAGAAGAACATCATGCCAGACATTTCTCATTCTAAATCACCATTTACAAGCCATATTTAAAGCTAAAATCCATTGCCAACTTATCCATTCATGACAAACACCATAAGAGTACATTCTCATGCTAAATATCATTCATATCCAAATAAATAAGAGTACATTCTCCTCTAATGGTATAAACCTCATTTGCAAAAAAAAAAAAGCTACATTCCAGTATTCAACTTTTCAATTGTAAGACAAATTCGCCTAGGATTCACATCTCCATTTTATTAGCTATCAAATCATTTTGCTCTTCTTTGCCACCAAATCATTCGGCATCTTGACTGCTTTGTAGTAGTAGAAACCTTCTTCTCTTACCATTTTATAGCATTCCATGCTCACCTTCTTCACCCTCTCTCGCAGTTGAGGCACACCAGCCGCCGCCATGCCCACCACTGCCAAATCTTCCCCCTCTTGCTTCTCTCTCTTGAACTTAAGGCAACTCTTTCACCACCTTCAAACTCATACCACCTGCATTAAAGAAGTTACAGTAAAGAACCAGCAAATGTGGTGTAACTGCCTCAAAGCACAAAATATGTTCATCTTTTACAGCAGAAGTTTATTCTCATTGCACTTCATCTATTTGTTTGGAAACAGACAACCGATTGGAATTTTCAGTCGATAAACAAATATGGACACTTTAAAAACTGAGGGACTTCTGAAAGGTTGTAGGAATTACCATCTTGCTAGACATTTAAAGGGGATTCTGAATTATGTGCTTCGTAGTTTATCATATCCCAAATACTGTACCCGGAGTCTTTTACCGTCCTCCACACACACACACTTACCGTCCTCTACACACACACACTGGGTATTGTACTGTATTTAGGATCCTTCATCGTATCCCAAATACTGTACCCGGAGTCCTTTACTGTCCTCCACACACACACTGGGTACTGTACCGTATTGAGGATCTTTTACCGTATCCCAAATACTGTACCCGGAGTCCTTTACTGTCCTCCACACACATACTGGGTACTATACCGTATTTAGGATCCTTTACGATGTGCCAAATACTGTACCCGGAGTCCTTTACCGTCCTCCACACACACACACACTGGGTACTGTACTGTATTTAGGATCATTTACCGTATCCCAAATACTGTACCCGGAGTCCTTTACCATCCTCCACACACTCTGAGTACTTTACCGTATTCGGGGTCTTTTACCGTTCCCCAACTCAACTAAAGGTACTTTACCGTACCAGGGTCCTTTACCGGCACCCAACATCCTCAATCAACTTTACCATTTTATCCTTTACTTAAATATTGTCTACGTGAGTCACTACTCGAAACCATCCTATAAACCTAAATCCGACTAGCATGTCCAATCATATATCTCTAACCACAACTGAATCCAACATGATACATTTCAATGAGAACACAAGCAAAGCAATTTATAAGTGCGAAATAATTAAACATGTAGATGTTAGGATTGGGCCGAGGCCTTTCAAATTATTTAAATTTCCCAACTAGCTTCCAATTACGTTTCATTAATTCCACTGACCTTAGTTAGTAATATAGTAGTTTATTAAATTCTTAGCTTTCAACGTATTATTAAGGGAGAAAAAAATAATAATAATTATTATTGTAGGTATCAGTTTGTAAGTTTCTTATGAAACCCGTAACATTTTAATTATCCCAGGCCTATGTCAGTACTTTACTTAACGAGATTTTAACTATGCAGTAATTTAATTAGTACATTGGTTTGTTCAAAGGGGAACTTGTGTTAGTTCAAATTCTTAGAGTTATTTTATTTGTTCTTCGTAACTACTACTTTTCTAGTTCCAAAGATCAAACCTAAAGTTTTTACTACCGATCCATTAGGCTAATTTGCCACAGTAATTATTGTACAAAAAAATAATAATAATATTTTCGTAACTTATTTTGTACCTTGTTTTATTATAAAAGTACAACCCATTTAATATCATTTCAAAATAACCTTTATTTTACTATAGTACAGTTTAGTGAATGGTTACTTGAACATATCAAAACTTACATTAAGCAGGATCAGTTGATATACAATTATTCTAAACACTATCATGTCACAACAGTAAAAGATAATAAATCAAGTCAAAACATAGTCTAGGGTCAAATTCGAAAACTAAATACCAACAAGGGTCCAAGTGTAATATTGATCTAGCGTGTTAAAAACATTCGTTCATACAACAGTGACTTTCAAAAGAAAACAGAGTAGTAATTGGTTTCTCAGTTTCGGTCCATGATTTCGATTCCTACCATTAAACTCGTTTAAATCAGAATACATGTACTAAATATACTTAGGAGAAATTAGGGGAGCGACTATTCTACCTTAAATCCGGCCGAAAAAGCGGGTGCTAGTTTGCGGACGATTTCGGTAAAATGTAAAAAGACGGCGGCCGCGGCGGGGGACTCGGGGCTGACTCGAAATGATTGAAAGGTGTATTGTGGATGCTTGGTGATGTAGTGATTGATTGGGAACCTGAATATGATGTACAGAGAAATTTTATGTAGAGATCTGTTTCTCTCTCTCTCTCTCTATTCTAGACTCAACAATAGAATTGAGAGTGAAATAATATACTTGTAGACACCCCAATCTGAACCTCCAAATAATCTTTAAATTCCCCGATGATGAAATAAGGAAAAATATACCTTCAAGGCTTGGACTGTTGCTCCTTTGCTACTCCTTCTCTAAACCTCAAGAAAACTCCGTCTCAAACATGTAGGGTGGCCCCCGGCTCAATTGCAAAGAGAAAAATGTGTTTGCTTGATCAAAAAATAATTTTTTTCCATGACACACCGATGGTAAAATGGGCACACATTTCAATGTGTAAAATGTCTTTGAATAAAAACCAATAGGCTTAGAAAGAGAACTCGACAAGCTTTCCAACGCTTCGAAAAAAGCCCAAATCCGAGTTCGGGAGTGTCCGGAGCGCCCCCGGGAAGTTTGGTGTGCTGAGCTGTCTCGAAAAAACCGCGCGGCATTTCACAACGTAGCACGACATTTCAGAAAATTCCAAAAAATTCACTCAACCGCACGGGATTTCAATACACCGCCCGGCATTTTGAAATTTAAACTTCTGACAGGAGGAGCGTCTGACAGATTCCTTTGCAGATTGTTTTGAGCACGTTTTTCACATTTTTCGGTTTTGGGTGCACTCCAAGCATATTTTTTCTTATAACTACACCCCTCCTCTTAGAGAAAGAGGACCCCTCTTGATTCTCTCTCTACAACTCCTTACACCCATCATCACTTTTTTCTCTCTCTACATCAACCCACATGTTGGACTCTTGCATTCTCTAGACTCTCACTTTCTCTCTCTCTAAAAATACTCTCATTTTCCTTCTCCTTTTTAGTTCAATAAACTAGAAGGACCTCCATCTCAAAGCATCCGAACAACCTCATATCCTTTAATCTCCATTCAAGCATTTCAAGTTCAAATCAACTTCCATTCCTCTATCTGCGAGCACATCCAAGCTTCGATCAAAATGTATAAACATATTCCTTGGGCTAAACCACGTTTAGCTTTGAGGGGAGCCGATCGAGGCTCTTCTCGGTCTTTCTATACTGAGTTTGGGTCTCAAACGAGCTTTATATTCAAAAAGTACAAAAAAACAGTTTCTGCACTTGATACGTACACTACATCGTGCAGCGTTTTACAACACCGTACAGCGTAGTGTATTACACCACACTCTATTTTATTTCTTGTACATACTCCATCTTATGTTGCTTTGTTTCGTCTGTTTATTACTTTTCTGTGCGGGTATTTTCCAGAATCAAAATTTCATGTTAAAAGTCTTTTTTTTATTCTATTAAATCTTTTAACATTTCAAAAGGCCTTTAACATTGTTTTACATGATAAAATGAACAAAATGATCTCGTAAATCATTTTTCTTTTTAGAGATCCGGAAAAATCTAAAAAAAACTATTTTGTGGATCTATGGTTTGCTTTATCATGTAAAAGCGAACTGATTCTGAAATGCGAAGACAGGTGCACCGCACGGCATTTTAGTTACACCGTGCGATGCATCCGGTCCGTCACGCGGCATTTCACTTGACATTGGCAGACTGCTGTGATGCTGTTGTTTCATTTTCTGTACATCATTCATCATTTCATACTGTACAGTTTGCACCACAAGCACGTCAATGTGTTATATTAAATCCCATGTCCCTTTCCCGTACATGTCTTAATCAAAGTTAAGTTTTTCAAATGATATTAAATCCCTCATTTAAAATGTTAAGTAGAGACCGGTTTTACCGGGCGAGCGGGGTGCTTTTTTCAACAAAACCTTCCCCGTTTGTAACGTGGCTCCCGAACTCAAAATCTCAATGTTTTCGCTAGATCAAAAGCCTTTCTTTTCAAATCAAGCTCTCGGTTTCTCGGATCATCCGTCTCAAAATTTCGGATGGCGACTCTTCTTCGGGCGTGCCGGTACAGGGAACCCATAATACTGGTGTTCAATTTTTGGATTTACTTGGGTATGTATAATGAGAGGATAAGGTAGTGATCGACAAGGTGAGAGGATAAGTGTAGATGTGGTGGAATGGGGATGGAGAGTGAATGAGATGGATACTGATAATGATGAGAGGGATAGGGACAAGTGCCACATTTGGTGGGATTTTCTTTAATTCTAATGTATGTGGACGCGATTATATATAAGGTGAGAGTGTATGTTGACGCGTGTATGTATAGAGTGAGCGTGTATGTAGACGAGTTTATGTATATGATGAGAACGTATGTGGATGTGTTAATGTGTAGGATGTGAGAGAGAGAGAAATAGGGGAACAAAATCTCTTAGATGTGGGGTGTAGTTTGAAAGATAAAGACGGAGGTAGTAGAGTGTGGGAGGGAAGTGGAGTGTTAATTTGAATAAAGTTCTAGTTAGGGTTTAGATAGGAAAGATTAGAGATGAATATGAATCCCTGATTCCCTATATATCTAAAGTATAAATATATATCTTATACAATAGTGTAAATAATATCAATTGTACACATAATAATATATTTTAATTATTCAATCTAATTAATTATTGAATTAGGAATTTAACAATATAAATTTGTATTAAAAAAAATTGGGTCAAAATTCCGGATCATTACATTTTCGTTATTCTATCATTCAAGTTTAATCTTTTATCTGTCAGTCAACTTGCTAAAGCAAATAATTGCTTAGTAACCTTCTTTTCCCACCAATGCATTTTTTAGGACCTATCAACGAAGAGAGTGATTGGGCAGAGTAGCATTCATGAAGGGCTATATTATTTTCAAGCGGCAAAGGCATGGGCAGTGATTAAACCCCCATCTATTGATCTTCGGCATTGGCGACTCCGTCATCCATCTTATCGTACTTTACAATTTTTAGGGAAAGAAGTTCCTTTGATTCCTTGTTCTGAAAATAAAGCTTGTAACATTTGCCCACAAGCAAAACAAACACGTCTATCTTTTCCTTCCAATTCTATTAATACAAATAAGCCTTTTGCTTTGATTCATTGCGACATATGGGGCCCATTTTCAATGCCATTTATGAATGGCTCAAGATATTTTTTAACCATTGTGGATGATTTTTTAGTCGGTATACTTGGATATATTGTAGACACCCCAATCTGGGTTTCCAGATTAGTTTATTTATGGTTTCTGATTCCCCGATGATGAAACGGATCAAGAACACCCCGAGAATGATAAGCGCTTGAGCCTTGAGTATTTGAAAAACCCTTGAACCTAGCATAATCCTAAGCCACGTCAAAAGGCCAAAAACCCTATTGTCGCGTGCTGCTCCCAGACCCTTGCGCGATGGTCAATCTGCCAGGTGGTAGTTAACAGTCAAAGTTTGACTGTTGACAATCGCGCCAGGGCGCGACCCTCGACCGTCGCGTGACGAACCAAATTGCCGCCAACTTTTCTTGGGGAGGACAGTTGGCCACCAATGCAATCTCAGCCAGGCCTCGTGGACTGACTGAACTCCTTTCGTGGCACCAACCAGATTCACCTCCATCACTCCCTATATATACCCCCCCTGTTCATCCTTGAAAAAAGGTTAACAAAATTCAAAAGGTTTTTAAGGGTTCCAAGTTTTCAAAGGGGGAAAATTATTTGAAAGGTTACGAAATCCTTACTAAGAACATAGCTTGTTCTTCCTCTTTCATCACTTAAACATCCAACACCTCAATCAAGCCTTCAAACCTCAAAGCTCAAATACCCTTTCAAACTCAAAAACCAAAGGTATAGCTTACCTTTGTTCTGTTTTCTGTTCTGATCCCTGAGGGGGGCTGGCAGGGCCAAGGCTGGTAATCAATATCAGTCCTGGTCCTAAAGCTGGCAAGGTTTCAAAAACCGTCGAGGTAGGAACCAACACGCGATGGACCCACTCACGCGCGCGCGACTGTCCTCGTGGGGATTGGTGTCCTACTGTTTTATGTTGTATTTTGCATATAGATCACTGTTAAGCATGTTAAAAACCAGTTTACTGCTTTCCTTTGTTAGAAACTGCTAGCTGTAGTTCAATTTGCATTTATGCTATTGTGGAGTATCACTGGGATCATTCTGGACCTGTTCCCAGAACCCAGAAATATGTAAACCAGACACTAGTCAAAAGGCTCAGACCATCGCGTGCCAGACTGACTCCATCGCGCGACATACTGCCTCTGACCAGTGAGTGGCCTTACACGGGTAGCTCGGCTTTAAGCCATTATTTTGTCTCCACATTGTTTATGGGGTGTTTTATTACTCTGTAGGGCTTTTTAGTCTTTAAACTGTATATTATGCTGCTTATAACTGCTTGGTTTTTCTTAGGTGTGCACTGGTCCTTCCAGAGCCTAGAGGGTTTGAGAATAAAAGCTGTGGGTTTGAGCTCACCGGCGTGCGCGTGTCTTGGAGTTGCGTGCGCAAGAGTGAACAACATGCAGTGACTTGTTCAGTGCATGCTGATTTCTCCCTGCGCACGTCACTCCAAAAAATGGGCTTCCCAGTTTGTTTAAACTCCCACAACAGTCTGTTTCATCCTATACTAATTGTTCGTCCATGCCATCTATCACATATTGCAAACTGTTACAGTTTTAATCTCCTTTAAGTGTTCCCCCGCCCTAATTGGCTAAAGAATTGATTGATCAAACAGAATTGCAAACAAACAAACATATAGGGATGGCAATGGGGACGGGTCGGGGACGTGGGTACTACCTCCACCCCCTACCCACTACCCCCTACCCCATCCCCATCCCCATCCCCGACCCGATCCCCAATGGGGATTTGTTTTTTTCCTCCATCCCCGACCCAAACGGGGAATGGGGATCCAAAATAGAGATTCGGGGATTTGGAATTCGGGCACTTGTATCTCATAATTTCAGCACCTAATAGCATATACTAGCATGTGAAAACCGAAAGGACTTGGATTATTTTGTATTTTTTTTCCAGGGACAATGGCTGAGGAAACAGTACTAGTTACGGTTGTTGGTTGGCCAGGAAGTTAGGAGTCAACAAAGCTCCACAAATAGAATTAGAAAATCAAACAGAATAAAATAAAGTAAGGTATCAGGAACCCTAAAAAAACATACTACGGAAGGGGTATATATAATATAGTATATATTTATTTATTTTTATATATAAATATATATATTTCGGGGATTCGGGGACGGGGCGGGACGGGTAACGAATGGGGAACGGGGACGGGTAGGGTTCGGGGCGGGGACAGACCTATCCCGCCTCCTACCCGATCCCCGAATTTTAAAAAAAAAATTCCCCATACCCTACCCAATCCCCAAACGAATCCCCGAAGTTCGAGGATTTTCGGGGAGGGGAACGGGGCGGGTTCGAACGGGTCGGCCGAGATTGCCATCCCTACAAACATATTTTCACAAATGCCTAAGTAGAGACCGATCTCCGGATTGGGCGAGAGGGGTGCCATAAAACCCTTTCTCTCTCGTAACCTGGCTCCCGAACCTAGATATGGTTATGACGGACTGGTTCCTTAACTCTTTCAAATCAAATAGCGTGACAAGTGCTTCGGAATACGGTTCCTTGGGTGTCAGACCTTCAAAACCCTAATGGTGACTCAGTATTTTTGTGAGCGCTTGTTGTCCAGCTAAGCGCTCCCTCAAACCGGCATTTTTAGGGAAAGGGAACGGAATCCTTTTCATTAAAAAGGGCATGCTACCCACATATATCTTATGCATCTCAAGTTCGAAACGAAACATATACTACGATCTTTTTGTTCCATGGTTAAGACTCAATTCCAATCATGCATAAATCTAATTCATTCTCATGATGGTGCAAAAAATTTTCCCTCGATTCAACTTGTTCGTTCCGATAATGGAGCTGAATTTTTGTCTAAAGATATGCAACAATTTTTTTTAGATAATGGGATTATTCACCAACGGAGTTGCGTTGGAGCTCCCCAACAAA
Source organism: Rhododendron mucronatum var. ripense (assembly GCA_019656295.1). Classification (NCBI taxonomy): domain Eukaryota; kingdom Viridiplantae; phylum Streptophyta; class Magnoliopsida; order Ericales; family Ericaceae; genus Rhododendron; species Rhododendron mucronatum. Next base: position 863,245 of record BPLT01000161.1, on the reverse strand, counting down.
ATGGTGTTATAGAGCGTAAGCATCGTCATCTCCTTGACGTGGCACGTGCACTTCGTTTTCAGGCCAACTTACTTTGGTAAGTTGATTGGCAGCTTATAATGTTTTTTATGTCATCGGCAAAAAAATTTTAGTCACTCGAACACACAAAATACAACGAGTTAAAAGAAAAATTAGCTCCACAGCATTCATGAAAAGGAGAGTATCCCAAACAAAGGTGACACAAACTCCTCTCATAAAATAAGTAAAGCCGAAAACCGAGAAGGAAAAGTCAGTAAGATACCAAAAAAAACGGTAATGCTACACATACAACATATTGCTACAACATGCTTACAACATGGCCAGGGACCCACCACTTTACCCGGCCACAGTCAAAAAAAAAACCCACTTTACCCGGCCCCAGAATAAAAAAAAAAAAAAAAAACCAGAACGAAGAAAAGGGAACAAAATCCCCAATTTTCAAAACTCTCCTTCTGGTCATGCGAGTTCGACGAGGGAGAGAGCGGAGGAGGATAAACCCATCAGCACAACCGCCACCGCCGACCCCCATTACCACCTCCGGCGACCACCTACCACCGGCAAGAGACCACCACTGCATTGACAGAGTTGAAAACCACGCAGAGAGAGGACGACGAACTTCGACCAAGGTCTCTCTCTCTCTCTGTATGTATTCTATGTTAAGCGAATTGTATGATTTCAAAGCCCTAATTTCTGTTATGGATCTGTAATTTCGAAGCCCTAATTTTGTTGCTTCACTGGTATGGATGTGTGAAAAAAAAAATTGGGTATTTTTTTCCTGATTTCAAAAAATCAGGGTTTTCTTTTTCATGGAAGGGGGTGCAATGCCAGCCATACCCATAGTATGCATGTCTAACTTCAAGAAAAAAATCACGTTTTGATAATGTGTTGGTATTCATAGTTTTGGATGAAGCATTGTGTCTGATACAAACCAAAGAAGACAGCCCATAGAAGAAAATGTAAAGAGGAATCAATCTGGTGAAAGGAAACTGGGCCAAAATTTATGAAAGCTTAGTTTAGGTATGTGTTGATTTTAAGTATGTTAATAAGACGAGAAAGATAATAATGTATGAGACTGTGCAACATAGCCCACTATGTTTTGTGTAGCAACAACTGCTGTTGCTGCTATATTTGGAGTATGTTGGTATTTTGTACTATTGTTGCTGATGCTCTGTTCGAATGAGTTTTCGAATGAGTATGCTGGTATTTGGAGTATGCTTTGTTCGGGGCAATTAGATTGAAGGTCGAAGCAATGGAGTACGTTACAGTCCCCGATTCATATTTGGGCAAGCACTATATGCTTTGTTCGAATGAGTTTTCTGTAGGTTTGTTTGTTTTTCGCATGCCCCGTTTGTTCTCATGTTTATCATGGGGACTATATTTTTAACATGCTTGTGTTATTCGAATCATGCCCCATATGCCCACTTTTGGAGGCGCCTATCCGCGTTAAGTCTCAGTTTTGAGCTACTGTGTTTGCTTTGTGGCTGCTTTTGCCATTTTATGACACTAGTGCTTGGACGCATGCTGCACGTGATAAATTAATAATTATGCTTTAGTTTACTTTTGTTTCTTTTGAATCTAGATACTTGTGGTCGTATTCTAGTTTATGCTTTACGTTGGAGTTAATGGTATGGATTGATTCTTGCAAATTGGCTTTTACACATAGGAGTCAGTTGGCGGATCAAAAAAAATAATGTAGGAGTCAAGTTGGTTTGATTTTGGAAATAATGTGCAACTTTATGGTATCAAGTGCACTTAACTTCAAATTTCAAGTGCACTCTCCTGCATTTTATTAGTGCCTTGATTTAATATTTACACTACAACATAAATGGGCTATTGTGAGGAAATTATTTCCTCGCTAAAGCACCAATTTTCGTCGCTAATGGTATTTGCGAGGAAACATTTCGTCGCCCACTTTCCTTGCTAAAACCTTGTCGCTAAAACTATTTGCGAGGAAAGTTATTTTCCTCGCCTATTTTATACAATAGGCGACAAATTTTTTCCTCGCTATTTCTAAAAAAAATCGTCACCGAATCCAAAAAGAAGAAACCCATGCACTGTCCGCACCTTTGAAGCTCCTCAGTCTCGAACCGTGGACCTTCGCGTTTCACACACTCATCACCTACCACCTACACCACTTTACACTTCTGGGAACAATGTGAACTTTTTATTATATATCATGTTGTTATCCTGTCTTCCACCTTTTCAAATTTATATTCCAACATTAAGATCTTTCGAGTTTTTGTACTCTGAACTTTTTTTAGCAAGTCCAATATTTGGCTAGCACAACACATTTTTTAAGACAGGTACGTGTTTGATATTTTTTTCGTCTTTTAGTGAATTTTTTTCTTTTGGCCATAATTTTGTACTTGTTAAACTCTTCTCATTAAGACAGATAATTAATCTAAAAAATATCATATTATGAATAATGAGAGCCATCACCGTCCAATACACTAAGAGTTAGTTTGGCATAATTTTATTTCGCTAAAGACCAAGAATATTATAGATTCGTAGTTATTTTTAAGATATATATTTTTTCAATTCATAACTATAAAGCTGCCCCATAGTAACCTCTTTGCTCAATGGATTATTATGGGTAGCTTGTCACTGACAATTACCCAACCCAAAATTGCAAAAATTCTATTAGATGAGTATATTATTATTAAACAAAACTATTAAAATGATAAGTAGATTGAATAACGTCTCTTAAAATAAGATGATTGAATGATTTCTCTAAAATTAAGGATAAATTTGAATATCTTTCAACATACCAACTTGTAGTCCATTTAATAATATATGATGTCATTCACTATTTAATTGTATCAATTATCCCTCATTGAATTACAGTTTGATACAATTAAGGAAAATCATGCCTTACACTTGCTAGCTAGAGTGGGCGAGCCAATAGGATACAATTAGTGAGGAAATTGTATTTTGTCGCCTATAGGATACCAACAGCAAGGAAAAGTTCATTTTGTCGCCTATTGGACATGAATAGCGAGGAAAATATATTTCCTCGCCAAATGAGAATAATTTGCGAGGAAAAAAGGTTTATAGGCGACGAAATTTATGTTTCCTCGCTAAATGGATATAATTTGCGACAAAAAATATTTTCCTCGCTAGTTTTGTTATTAAAGGCGACGAAATTTTTTTTCCTCGCTGAATGTGTACTATTTGCGAGGAAAATGAGTTTCCTCACAAGTTTTCCTCGCAATAGACTGTTCATGTTGTAGTGTTATTTCTTTTGTTTAGATTGTTGTCATTTATGTGCATTGACAGTAGTGCTACATTGGAGATGTATTGCTGCTATATATCTTGCTGTCATCATGGAGGAATTCAAGCAATTAGATTGAATAGTGAGTAAGAATAGTGCATAATGAAAGCATCAACTATAAGCTTTTTTTTGTGATGACTACATTGAATAGTGCTCAGTTTTTTTCTCCCTCATGTTTCAATATCCAAGTAATCAACTCTAGCTGTTCATTTCTCTGTACCACTAGCTGAAATTCAAAATGAATTTGTTGATTCAGGTGTCAAGCTCAGCTTCAGCAGAACTTAACCTACTTAGTGGCAATTGCTAATGCCCAACCTCAACACATACTTGTTAGGCACATCCAACAACCTCAGCTAGAAACGGCTCAGCAACAACCAAGTGTATACAGTAGATTTTGCAAAAGCTACCTGGAGCAAACAATATAATGCATCAAGCCATGCAACTTAGAATTGGAAATTCAGGATTTTTGGGAGACAAGCGAAGAGGAAGCAGGCAAGACCTCTTTGAGACTGGTTCTAGTGGAAGTCAAGGAGGGAACTCTACCTCTGGACAGCTCATTGGGGAAAACGGGTTCTCATCCCTAAGATGTATATAGTAGATTTTTGAAACTCTCCAACATTAGTTTGGAAAATCAAGTTGTATGTATTTTTAGAATATGAATGTATGGCTTAATGACAATGCACAGCTTTGTACCATTTTTGTAAATGAAAATTTGGATGAGAACGGTTGTGTGGGCTTATGAAGACTTAATATATGACATGGTGTTGCAATTCATTTGGTCACCTATACCAGCTCAGAATTTTTGTGATAGCATTTCATTTTGTGGTTTTTGTTATGAATGGTAATTTAGAATGAGAAATGCCTAGTGTGGGCTTTTGCATAACCTGATGTTATTGCTGTACTGATTGAGACGTGAGACGTCGGGTTAGGACAAAAAACAGGGGAGACTCTGCCAAAATTTTTTCAAAACCATTCTTCATGTGCATCTTCTATGAACATAACTGTGATGAATTTTCTTCTACTATTTTGTACAAATTCAATTTCTTGTGTTTTCTTTAACAAAGTGGTCATGTTGCTTTCTTTAGCAACTTTCAAAAAAATCATCCAAGAATCTGCCCAATTGTGGAACCATTCGTCAATGTCACTCAAGTTGCAAGCTTTCATTCAAACTTTTAAGATAGACAACCAGATGTTATAACTTGATAAAAACACGACACAATACAGATACGACACGACATGAACAAATACTCAAACAACTTTTTCTTACACGCCAATACCAAGTCTTGAAAAAAAAAAAAAGAGTTTGAGATCCCATTGGGCACTAGCTAGTAAATGGACAAGAAAGGCCACAGATACGACACGACACAAATACTAAAATGCCCACAATCAAGTGAACTAAACTAATCTTCAGGATTATCTGATGCATTCAACATTTCCGTAAAACTTGGTGGTGGTCCTCCGACACATTGCCCATGAGTCTCCAAAACACTTGATTGCCCTCCTCCCCAAACTTGCCTACTTGTAATATTTGATTGCCCTCTCCAATCATGACTACTGAATAAGGTTGGCATGTTTATTTGTGAACTTGGTGGTAGTCCTCCAACACAGTGCCCTTGAGTCTCCAAAAAATTTGATTGCCCTCCTCCCCAAACTTGCCTACTTGGAATATTTGGTTGCCCTCTCCAATCATGACTATCGAATAAGGTTGGCATGTTCGTTTGTGAACTTGGAAATGCATACATAAATTGGTTGAAGCTTGTTCCGGTTGGGCATGAACTTGGAGAAAATTGGAAGATACTTCCGCCTTGTGCCATATCCGGTCGCATAGTATAGGGCATCATGTTTGGCCACATTAATTGCCCCATGTAGCTTGGCTGACTCTGGCTAACAATAAAGATGAGAATTAATAATAACTTTAACATGATTCATGAAATTGTGCAATAAAATTAAAGTTTTTTACATTTACATTGACAACACTCTCTTGTGTCCCAAACACATGGTCAACTACAATCTCCTCAACCTCCTGAAATTAGCAAATAAAATAATTAATAAGTATTCATCGAATATTACTATATGTCCATATTACCAAATCATAAAGATCTTATACCTTTGCTTTTTCCTTGGGCAATGTCTTCTTTTTCTTTTCTATTTTCTTCTTAATAGCTTTTTCCACAACACCTTGCATCCTTTTACACGGCGGTCTCCCTTTTCGACGAAGACCTTCCGGATCAAGTATGTTCGTGCTTTGTTTGGTTTTAACAACCTCATCTCCAAGTGAACATGAATCATTAGGAGTTTTGAAACCCACATTACTTTCACAAAGAATCGAACCTTCCATCAACTCTCGTTTTAGTTCACAAACCCGTGTCATCACCATATCATACTTCTCTTGAGATTCTTCTGCTAAATCAGCAACCTCATTAAAGAGATTGCACATGTTATCATGTCGACGAGCTTCAATTGACGTTGACAACTTATCGTAACATATCCGAACTTTAGTGTGTACCCTTTTCACATTTTTGCACCATCTTCTCAACACATACTTGTCAGGCACTTTTTGAATTCCCCTTTGAAACCACACCATCAATTGATGTTTGCACACCATTCCTCTGAACTCAAACAATCGACAATTACAATGTGTTTCATTGGTTTCAGAATTAAAATCGACAGTAAATGACACTTGTTTCCTCTTTTTCTCTTCTTCTTCTCCAAATGTAACCCACTCTTGTACCTCATATTCGGACACAATATCACAATCTTTTGTCTTCGAACACAAACAGTCGAGCTTACCAAAAAATTGCTTTTGAAACTCCTGAAACTTTGAATTCGTGTAAGCACTTTGAAATTGCTTCTCCAACTCATCTTCAGTTAGTAACGGGATGTAAGTGTGGAGACTTTTCGCATCTAGTTCATTTTCACTCTCTACCTTATTCGCCAATGCATTTTCATACTGCCCCACAAACTGTTTCAATGTCGTCTTTTTTTGAATATAACCATCAAAATATGCATTCATACTCTCGCTTCTTTGTGTGGATGACATCCCCGCCCAAAACATATCTTTCAAATAAGCAGGCACCCATCGTTTCCTTTCTAGATACAACCCCTGTAACCATGTGTTACTTTGAAGCTCATACTTTTTGATGAACATATCCCAAGTATCCTCAAATTGTTCTATTGTCAGTGAATCATAAACTGCCTTACGCATACACAACCTAATTTTCTCGTAGGCGTCGTACCCATTCAACTTTTCGGGCAACTTTTTCATAATATGCCATATGCACCACCGATGTCTGGTGTTAGGGAATATATTTTCTATACCATTCTTCATTGCCAAACATTGGTCGGTAATAATTGCTCTCGGAGCACGACCCCACATGCATGTCTTCCAAGTCCGAAATAGCCACGAAAATGACTCGGTATCTTCATGAGAGATTAACCCGCATCCCAATAAAATAGATTGACCATGATGATTCACGCCTACAAATGGAGCAAATGGCATCTCATGCCTGTTTACCAAGTACGTTGTATCAAAGGTCACAACATCACCGAATTCCTTACAAGCTGCCCTACTCCTTGCATCAGCCCAGAAGACATTTCTTAGTCGACCATTATCATCCAAATCCATTGCAAAAAAGAAGTCAGAATTGTCGGCTTTCATCTTCATGAAATAATTGTGCATTGCTTCAGCATCTCCTTCCTTAACCGGTGAACGTCGCACTTTATCCACATAATTTCGGCAATCTTTCTGAAGATACGGAAGCTTACCAGGTCCCCCAGCCTCAATCTGAAGTGAGTCATAAGTCTTGTTCAGGTTGATCCCGGCTTTATCATTTAGTTCAAGCTTTCTTTTGACATGCTCATCAAGTACCCTATTGCACTTGAAATACCTTACCTTTGAAGGGCTCTGTACATGATTGTGCTCCAAAACAATCCGGTTTAACCTCCACTTTTCATCCGGTAGTATAACAACAGTAACATGAGCTGGACAATCAATTTTGGATTGCGGACGTGGTTTTGCCAGGTTGCTTGTTGTCACCTTTGCCTTTCCACCACGACTACAAGAAAGAGTTACATAACTCAACTTTCCATCTTTTCCCTTTCTCGATGTTCTTTTGCACACAGCAAACCCTTTTTCTTTAGCAAATTGACAATAATAGAAATAAGCTTTGTCTAATGAGTCGAATGTCATTCCCACTTTTGGTTCCTCAACTCTATCTTCACAATTTTCTATTGTCTCCTTCCCATCATTAGTAGTATCTATCCCACCACGCTCTTTGTTTGAAAGACCTACCTCTTCTTCATTTTCACTATATCCACTCCATAACTCTTCTTCTTCTCCAGTGACTCTGCAAAATTGAAAAAAAAAAAAAAACCATCTTAATAATGCATGGAATTGACATAAAGATTGTATTCTAGGGTACTATGAAAATTGATTGGATTATATTAAAGCATGGAAAAAATACCTGCCAAAATCAATTTGGTCATCTTCGTTTCTCCTACGCTTCGGAGATGGAAAGGGCATTGCCGACGGAATAGACTCCGATGACATCATCTACTTTTTTAGAAACAAAGGAAATATATTAGATACATAGCACATGAGAAGGGGTCCAATTAAAATCAGAAGTTAATTAGAGCACCTAACGACTTTTAGAATAGATTTCTTGTTTACAACTATAAACGAGAACCATAACCAGTTGTATTGAGATGAATGGCTGACCACTAATTGGGGATTCCTAAGTCTAGGGTTTCAATATGAAATGAACGTTGTAGGAATTAATTTACATATGCAGCAGTGAACACATACAGTAGACAATAATTGTTGCACACGCAATTTTACTAACCTAGGCTGGGATGTGTTTGCTACAAATTGAGCCTCAAAATACAATCCGAAAAAGAAAATTTCACCCTAAACAACAAACTAAATTCCAAAGGATACTCTTCCAAAAAAACATAAAATCAGTTTCCCAAGTTAATAGTGCTAGTAAAATTAGGGTCACCAAGAAGTTGCTGTCCATTAAGAATACAAATTTCAGTTCAAACATAAAACACCCACAGACATATAGACACACACAGAGAGAGAGAGAGAGAGAGAGAGAGAGAGAGAGAGAGAGAGACCTTGGTCGAAGTTCGTCGATCTGGTTCGTATTCCTCTCCCTGCGTAATTTTGAATCTCGTCGGTGCGGTGGTTGCCAGAGGCACAGGGGTCTCTTATCGATGGGAGGTGGTCGTCGGAGGCAGTGGTGGTGGTCGGCGGTGGTGGGTGGTCCTGGTCGCCTCACTCTCCCTCTCTCCCTAGTTTGGTCGACGTTTCCTGTGATTTGGGGAAAAGAACCGCGTATTTTGAATTTCAAGATTTCGGTCCTGGTTTTTTTTTTTTTTTTTTATTCTGGGGCCGGGTAAAGTGGGTTTTTTTTTTGGCTGTGGCCGGGTAAAGTGGTGGGTCCCTGGCCATGTTGTAAGCATGTTGTAGCAATATGTTGTATGTGTAGCATTACCGCAAAAAAAACTGAAACACCAATTAAGGAGCAAACGAACGGCCAAAATAGGAGCGGCATTATCTCTCCATAGCCACACCCAAATATATTACTCCTCCCCAGAGTAGTATAAGAGCCTCCGCAATGGTAATAATTAAAATCAATAATCAAAATGTGCCACGTCAGCATTTGTTTATCCATTTAGTGTATAATCATACTTAACAACTTCTATCTCCACATTGGTTATTTTTGCATTCCTAACCAAAAAATCCCCTCACAATGCACATTTGTCCAATCGAAAATGAGTTCCAATCACGCACCCGACCACACCAAATTATTCGTCTCAAAGAGACGATTTTAATGTGGGGTGTTTTTGAATTATTGAGTTTGGTTATGGAATGGATGAAATTTGATTATTTGCTAAAAGACTTATAATTTTACTTATTACAATGTGGGGTATTTTTTAAGCATTGTTATTAAATTTATTTATCCACATTCATTTGCTTGTTATAAACGGGATGCTCTTAAGATAAGATATAACCTGGCTACTGGATAAGCATCGAGAAACTTGCACATCATCCGGCTAAGCTTCGAGAAACTAGTCTTTCTCCACTAAATAGTAACAAAATAATACGGAGTACTAGTATTCTTTGATTTTTTTTAAACGTGTATGATGGGAGAAGTTTTTGGGTGCCAGACAAATACCATACACATTATATTCCATTGGTGATCTCAATAGTCTAAAAATAATTTCGGACGGTCTGAATTTTAGAGATAAAGAAAAAGAGGAGAGAGAGTGATGAGGTGAGAGGAGAGGGAGAAAATAAATCTGAACCGTCCAAAATCACCGACTAATTTTGCCACGTGATACCCACTCGACACCCAAAAATTAAATTCTTGAGCTAACCTTGTAGACCCCCCATACAATGCTGAGTCGCTCGTAAGCATAATGGCAAACAATGAACTTTGGCACCATTTGATAGTTTTTTGTGCCACAAGTCCACATCACTCTCTCTCTCTCTCTCTCTCTCTCTCTCTAAACTAGTCGTAGTATAGTAGTCCTCAGGGTCAGGGGTCACGGCTAGAGAAAAGCAAGTCAAGGTCCACCGCTGAACCGCGCCTAAACCGCGTCCAGGCAACGGGTCCATCACTCTCAAATATAGTTTCGTTGCATCTTCCTTCCTTGTATTGAGAGTCAAGACTACATAATGTTTGATTACTGGGTTTTCACATTGACAAATCTGTAATTCCAGTGACTTTGTGTAATTTTCCCAGCTGAGATTTACTTATGAATCGACTCCTTTCCGGTCCATTTTTTGGGATGGACGGTCTTGTTGTACTCTTTGTGGATTCTTCCCGAGCCCAAATTAATTAATAGAAACCTTCACTTTCTAGTTTCTAGTACTCGTCAACAACGTTTGTTATATTAAGAAATATGTCTATCGCATATCAACAGATAATAGTGTTTTTGAAATACATTTATGCTTAAAGATAAATATGGGGACATAGAATCCGATTTTTTTTTTTTTAATAATGAAAATGGATTTCAATTAACTTTCAACAATACAATTGATACCTAACCCCGTGGGATGGGCTTGGTGGTCTTAGCCTGAGACTTTGCTGTTTGCTCCTTCTTAATGTCTAAGATTCATTTCGCCTTAATTCTGGAGTCAATTTCTTCACATTGCAAAGGTCGTTGAGTACTACGGTCATGCCTAAAGTCAAGGCAATCCAACACCAAATAATATCTGATCACATCACATTCATACGGAAACAAATATGATCTTCAAGTTAAAATTAATTCAGTGTGCCCTACTCATTTTGTTTCCAAATAAACACGTTGCGATTAGATATTACTCTATATTTTGTATCCGATTGACTTGATTATTTACATGACTCTAGTGCTCAACGAGCTATGCAATGTGAGCGAAACCGATCATCAAAATGAACCCAAAACGCGATCAGAGTTTGCCGAATTGCACAGTGCAGTCTCCACTCAAAAGGCAAAGAAGCCATGTCCTTAATACGTGTTGTCTTCATTAACACTAATTGGCTTTCATTTTTTAATTTCGGGGTTTTCGCTTACTACATATACTTGGCTAGGTTGGATCTGTGACGATTTTTTAGCCTAAATTGTTCTCATTTTCATGTAATATTTTTTTTTTCCAACTTAGCAAATTAAAGTCTTTATGCTCATTGAAAGGAAGAACAGAAGGAGCAGTATTTGACAAGACAATGAAATTCGCAACCGTTCCTTCCTTTGAACGCTATCCCCCCTATATATGGCAGAACAACATTCTTGGGACGCAAGTCGTAATTAGGCTGCCTAATCAAATTGGCGTCTTCGGATCAAATGATCACTTACCTCCAAAATGTTTAATGCTGCACTCTCTCTCTCTCTCTCTCTCTCTCTCTCTCTCATACAAGTTTGGTTTCAAAGGACTAGTCTGATGGTCAAGTCTTAGATTTTGAAGTTTGCTTCCTCTTAAAATTTCGAATCTCAACTATAACCTTAGATTTGGAGTTTGATTGAGTCGTCTCAGATTTGAACTAGCAGTTGTTTTCTGTTCTTCTGTTTTAGTTGGTTATCAGTTGTCGTTGTGTGGCTTGCTCTATAATTGAATAATTTGTAGATGCCGTGTGACGAATAATAATGAAATGATTTGATCTTTCGATTGAAAAAAAAAAAAAAAAACCTATCACCTCATTTGGAGCTAGAGTATACTCTATACGGGACTTTGTCCCAATTGTAATTGCCCCCTGCCCATTAGTTGATGGTGTTATTAATTTTTCAAAATGAATCAAAGTGTATTCAAGTTGACCATACATAAGTTATAGAAAAGTATATGGTCGGTTTACCAAGAAAGCCAAGAACAAAAATTAAGGGCGAATCTATGCCATTTTTAAATCATAGTTTCAGTTCCTATTTGTAATATTTTATTTTGCACTGTCGGTTTTTAGAAGCATGACTCCATAGAGCGAGTACATTAATCTACGTCATTGTAATCTCAATGAAAACAACAACAATCTCTATCAATCCTATGCGCCGATTTATAAATAATAATTCGGATGTTCTAACGGAGTTATTTTATTTTTCTTCTAACTCTTAGAAAAAAATATCTTATCCAGCATTACTCCCTCCGTCCCATAATATTTGTCCGGTCCGCAAAACGAAGACGTAAAAATAATTCTATTTTTGTAAGAAAAGTTGGGAAAAAATTCAACAACTTACTAGATCTCGACGAGTTCTTTTAACTTGTGAAAAAAATTTGAATTTTTTCTTGAAAGAAATGCATTATTTTGTTGTCTCCGTTTTGCGGACCGGACAAATATTATGGGACGGAGGGAGTATAATTTTTTATATCACCGTCACGTAAGAAGTAATTTTTTTTTATCTGCACGTCAGAAGAATTCTGCTTGGTGTATCACTTTATTTATCTTTGCGTATATATAGGGGGCAAAGCCCAGTGGCGGAAGACAGAGGTGCCCTGGTTTTGATAGATGGAGAAGCCTATGGTGCACTAACCGAACCACCAAAGACAATCCTCACAATTCACATCTATCAACACTTTACAAAACGCCAGAACAAGACTGAGGAGAAGCCTATGCTGCACTAACCAAACCACCAAAGACAATCCTCACCATCCACATCTATCAACGCCTTACAAAACGCCGGAACAAGACTGAGGAGAAGCCTATGGTGCACGGAGGCGGGGGGGCTGCTCCCCCCCTTCCCGCTCCCCTTCCTGCTGCCCCCCCCCTTTCCGGGCCCACTCCGGTCTCGCTCCGATGATCGGAAACGTTCACTTTGTAGAGCTCGTCGAGTAGAATAACCATGTCAAAAATCAGTTTGATTGGATATCATTAAGTCCTTGATCGGAACCTTTTTATTTTAAAAAGAATGGATCCGAAACACTGAATCAAATCCATTGTAACCCATGGACCGAGAGTTATATGGGCTCCGATCAGGCACTTAATGATATCCAATCAAGCTGATTTTTGACATGGTTGTTCTACTCGACGAGCTCTACAAAGTGAACGTTTCCGATCATCGGAGCGAGACCGGAGTGGGCCCGGAAGGCGGGGGCAGCAGGAAGGGGAGCGGGAAGGGGGGGAGCAGCCCCCCGCCTCATGGTGCACTAACCAAACCACCAAAGCCAATCCTCACAATCCACATCTATCAACGCCTTACAAAACGCCGGAACAAGACTGAGGAGAAGCCTATGGTGCACTAACCAAACCACCAAAGACAATCCTCACAATCCACATCTATCAACACCTTACAAAACGCCGAAACAAGACTGAGAAGCAGCAAGACAACAATATCAACTCTTTACAAAACGCACCATATGACGACAGACAAAAGAAAGCTAAAACTCCAAAAATAAATAAATAAATAGAGGCCTCATCCTCCCTCTCAGATCATTCTCATTCTCGACTGAGTCAAGTTGTGATGCTAAATTACTTGCCCCAAAAGCTAGTATACGAACTTTTCTACAATTTGGCACCGTCCTCTCCGTGTTGTGACAGGCAAGTATTGGGTTTGGAATACGAAAAGTACTTGGGACTTCCTACTATTTGGTTTGGGTTTTGAGAGAGTTAGATTTTCGAGAGTAATAAGCGGAGAGAGATAAGATATAAAAAATTTATAGAAGACTCTGCTCAGGAGTTGAGTTTGGGAAAATGACGGTCCAGGACGTGTTTTGATAATTAATACCCGTCAAATAAGCCTGTCAATGGACCGGATCCGATAATGTCGATTTGATAATCCAAATCCGGTAATTCAAATACGGATCGGATTAAATCCGTTATCAATCTGAATCCGAACTTTATTTTTTAAAATTTTTTTTAAAAACAGTAAATTTTTTATTTTGAAAAAAAAATTTTAAGAAGTTGTATTTTTATTTTTTAAAATTTTTTTTGGAAATTTTTTTTAAAAAAATATATATTTTTTGCTAAAATTTTTGAAATAAAAAAGTTTTCGGATCGGATTCGGATCCGGATTACCACTATCGGATTCGAGTTTTAGCATATTCGGATCTAATTCAGGTCTTATCGAATCCGGATCGGATTCGGATTTGTCGGATCTGGCCCTTTGACAGGCCTACCGTCAATGACATGTTAAGAATATTTGTTAATGCTGAAAATATTCTTGACGGGTATTAATTATCAAAACAAGTCTTTAGCCGTCATTTTCTTTAGGAGTTTTGAGATCCCAAAAGGAACAACGTCAAATTTTTTATCCTAACCCAAAACCAACAAGGCCTGCTAGTTGGAACAATAATGCGAGTAATTTCATGGCATAAATGGATAAGCTTTTCAGTCTTCTTGTATTGGTCGCATAACTCTTCCAAGCTGGTTTTTCATATTGTTTGAGTAATTTTCTTTCTTTTTTTCTTTTTTTTTTTGCTCGGAGAGGAGAAACTATCATGTGACAACTCCTCCACTCTTGACGAAATGAAACCACGTGGTTTTAGAGGATGATGCTATGGTGTCGCCGGCCATTTTGGGAACACCGTAATTTTTGGCATAATTTTACCATTATGAGCATAACTAAAATCAATTACAAGCATAACAAAATCCAAACAAGACATAACCAAGGAATATCCAAAAAACCAACCAAGGCGTAACTAAATCGAACCAAAGCATAACAAATAAGTTATGCCTTGCTATGGTTTTGGTTATGCCTTATTATGGTTATGTTATGCTTGTAATGAGTTTTGGTTATACTCATAATAATTTTGTTATGCCAAAAGTTACAGTATCCCCAAAATGACCGGGGACACCGAAGTCATTCCCGGTTTTGGAAATTTTTTTAGTTTCAAGATTTAGGTTGAAAGGATTTGACTTTGAATTTGATAATCCCTATACACCAATGGTTTTCCTGCAAAAAATAAGCCAAATAAAGACGAAAATAAGCCAATAAGCCAATTTTTTTGTCTTTATTTAAAAAAAATTGGATTTCGGTCAAAAAATTTTACTTTTTAGATTCCCCTTATCGTGAGGATGCAATAATCCCCAAAAAATTGACAATAAGCCAAGTGATACGAAAAAAATTTGAATAAGCACAAAAAATAAGCCACTTTAACTTATTTAAAAGAACAACCATGCAAACTATACAACGGATGGCAATTTTTATACTCCGTACTACTTTGGTAAGTTAAATGGTAATTTATAATATTTTTTATTTTATCGGCAAAAAACTTTTAGTCACTGGAACACACAAAGTACAACGAGTTAAAAGAAAAATTAGCTCCACAATATTCATGAAAAGGAGAGTATCCCAAACGAATATGACACTACTCCTATAAAATAAGAAAAGTCAAAAACCGAGAAGAAAATGTTGGCAAGATACCAACAAAAAACCAAAACACCAATTAAGGAGCAAACGAACAGCCAAAATAGGAGCAGCAATATCTCTTCATAGCCACACCCAAATACATCTACTCCTCCCCAGAGTAGTATAAAAGCAGCTGCAATGGTAATAATCAAAATCAATAATCAAAATGTATCACGTCAGTATTTGATTATCCATTTAATTCATAATCAAACTTAACAACCTCTATCTCCACATTAGTTAATTTTGCGTCCCTGACCAAAAAATCCCTCACAATACACAATACATATTTGTACAATCGGAAAGGAGTTCCAATCACGCACCCGGCCACACCAAATTATTCGTCTCGATGAGATAATTCTAATGTTGAGTTATTGAGTTTGGTTATTGAGATTTGGCTATTGGTAAAAATTGTTAAGTTTGGTTATGGAATAAGCGGGATTTGATTATTTGCTAAAAGACTTGTAACTTTACTTATTATAATGTGAAATGTTTTTTGAGCATTATTGTTAAATTTAGTTATCCGCATCCATTTACTTATTACAATGAATATGCGCTAAGATTAGATCTAATCTGGCTACTGGCTAAGCATCGAGAAACTTGCACATCATTCGGCTAAGCATCGAGAAACAAGTCATTCTCCATCTGCACTAAATAGTAACAAAATAATACAGAGCAGTATTCTTTGACTTTTTAAAACGTGTATGATGGGAGAAGTTTTTGGGTGCCACACAGGTACCATACACGTGATATTCAGTCGGTGATTTCAGCTGTTTAAAAGTGTTTTTGGACGGTCTGAATTTTAGAGAGAAAGAAAAAGAGGAGAGAGAGAGAGAATAAATTTGAACCGTCCAAAATCACTGACGAATACTATCACTTGATACCTGCTCGGCATCCAAAAAAAATTCTTAGAGTTAACCTTGTAGACCCCCTTCCATAGACTTTGAATAATCAAAGTCACCGCCTATTATCGTTGCGATTTTTAAAAATATATATTTGTGGGGTTTCATTAAATTGCGAGAGTTCCAAGCCCACTGGACTCCTTCCGGGAAGTGCACGCCAAATATGTTTGGGACCCATACTTGATAGGAAGAGGCTTATCAGCTGTTGGGGCAACCCCAACTAAAGTGCGCAGTCGGCTCGTTTTGATAATCTAAATTGTGCAATTTATAGAGCTCGTTGCGAACTTCAACCATGATAAAAATCATGCTCATCGGATACCAAAATCAATATTTTCCGAGAAAAATGGATTTGAATCCACTGTCCTGAGTCTATTTTTCTCAAAACAAACGTGCTTTTAAGAGATATTAATCAATATCCAATGAATATGATTATTGTCTGGTTACAGTTCGCAACAAGTTGTACAAAGTAAACGATTTCGATTATCCAAACGAACCCGGCACAAGCCCGTAAAGGGGCCAACTGCAACTCTGGAGTCGGGGCACCCCCCCACTGCTGATGAAAGACGACGACTTTCTTTTGGGACCATAATTTTAAAACCGCTGGATGAAGGACACGTTTTTACGCGTTTGCAAGTGGATTGGTCATTTTTGCTGACGTATTCATAGGATGATTCCTTGAACCTCACTTACGTAATTCACTCGAAAAGATCTATAAAAAGCTAACGGGCTTTCTAGCTCACACCATCCTCCACCTTTCTCTTTCTCTCTCTCTCTCTAGATCTAAGAAACCCCTGCCAAACGCTTTGCAACCCATAACTCACGGCAGCCCAAAACCAGAAATGGGGAAGGTAAGTCCTATAAATTAATTTCAGTCGTAAAGTAGAATTACGTTCTAGTGATCTTGAAAGTTTGATTTCCCAATTCTAATTTGGATTTTTGTTTTGGCTATGCAGCAAAAGGTGGTTATTAAAGTACCCATGAACGAACAGAAGTCTCGGACCAAAGCCATGAAGATTGCAGTTGGTGTTCCAGGTAAATATATATATACTCCTATTTACATTTATATTACATTACACAACGGTTGGAAACAGAGCGATTATTTGTGGTTTACTTACGGCTTCGAAAGAATTCAATTGGGTCCAGCTTCTCAGCCGTTTGACAACATAGAAGCGTTTATAGTCCAGTCTGGACTCTGTTGATACTGCCAATTAATGGTTTAGATATGTTGCAAATTCTTACGGGTAAAAAGTATATCCCTACTCGTAAGAATATCAAAACAAATCTGGACTAATAAAAACACCCGATCACTTGGACTGCACAAGCCATTTTCAATTCAATTTTGAGAAAATAATTAATTTTGCTGAAGACTATGATTCAATTAGAGTTTCAAGAAACAACATAAACTAAAAAATTAATCATGTGGTATTATTTGTATGATTTTAGGGGTGGAATCGGCAGCTGTGGGAGGACAGGACAAGAACCAACTAGAGGTGGTCGGAGACGGGATCGATGCGGTTGGTCTAACAACGTTGCTGAGGAAGAACGTGGGTTATTCCGAGCTGGTGAGCGTGGGCCCGGTCCCGGAGAAGAAAGACGATCAGAAGAAAATCGAGGCCACGGCGACGGTTCCTGTAGTGGGGTATTACCCTTACCCGTATCCTTATGGAGCGGGTCATGTGTTGGAGATGAGGGACCAAAACCCTGATAATTGTTCCATCATGTGAGTTCAACGATTTATATGGGGAAAAGAAAAATTATGGACTATAGGGTTGGGATTGAAGGTTGATGGACCCCTCTCTCTCTCTCTCTCTCTCTTTGAAATTGGATTGGAAATAACATGGGGGAAGAAATTCTGGCTATTTATGTGGAGGAAAGGGGCATCAGAGTTTCAAGAAAATCTGGGTCTCGAAAATAGTTTTGTACTCCAGTATACTAGAAGTTGTTCTAATGGATCTTTATTTGTAATGTTTGAAACTCCTCTGTTTACGGATGTGTAGTCGGATTCCATGTTTTTTTTTTCGGTCAAGCAGAAATTCATTAAAGATTACGGAAAGGAATACCACGTTAGGGTTACACACATAGTCATCAGTCTTACAGATTAATGTTAAATCTAGTACTAGTCTAGCACTTGCCTAATATCCAGGCTATCTCTTAGTACAAACTCTCTCATACAAACTCTCTCGGATTCCATGTTTAAGTAAAGAGAAAACAAGTTGTTTTAGATTTTTTTTTAAATACAGACAATCACATATTATTTCAAAGGCCCAACGGCACCTAAGTTTGGCGCGAAAGTAACGAACGTGATTTTTTTTTAATAAGAACAAAACTTCCAAAAAAAAAAACTTTTTGTTTTAGTGGAACAACACCTTAGTACTGGTAGTTTTTAAGATAAACGAAAATCATAGAGTTGGCATTCTTAAGGTTGGATTCCTTGTTTTAGATGTTGAGCTGTTCAATTTCACAAACTCTCTATCTCATGTTTGACCATTAGTCATCTGGCAATCATGATTTCGGAAAAAGCGTTTGGTTTTGAGTTCGACTCCCACCCACATACCTATAAATTCTTTTGTTGAATCAGGCTTTGCGGGGCTTCCCGTGGTGTTAATGAGATCCGCGTCTTGTGTTTTCTATTTCTATTTTTATTGTTCTTCATGTGTTACGTATTTGTTTGAATGCTTGGCCGACTTCCCAACAACTAGGAGAACAGAGTTTTTGAAAATGGCTAGAGATGGAGAAGTCAAGGTTGAGAAGTTCAATGGTTTGAATTTACATTCTAGAAGATGCAGATCAAGGGTAACTTGTATCAGAAGGATTTGCATTTGTTTCTCGGTGGTAAGAAGCCACATGACGTGAAACAAGCAGATTGAGATATTCTGGATCGAAAAGCCCTATAGACTTGACTTGAGTCTCGCTCTATTAGTTGTGTCGAATATTGCCAAAGAGAAGATGACGAAAGGTTTGTTCAAAGCTCTAAAAAGTGTGTGAAACCCTTATGCGGTGAATAAATTATATCTTATGAGAATTTGTTTAACCTAAAGATGCTTGAAATTAAACGCAATTATTGATGTACATCTCAACGATGTTAATTCGATCTTGAATTAGTTGCAAACTGTGGGCCAGTATTAATTTCGATGATTTGATGCATGACAGCTCTTGTAATTTTATCGAGTCTGCCAAACAATTGGAACGGATTGGTTGTGGCAATGAACAATTCTTTGCGAGAGTTAAAAATCCATCCTCAAATCTCATCCAACGTAAGTATTCATTCTCCATTTTATGGACAATTATGTTTTTATCACTGTTTTTTTTAAAACCAAAGGTGCCCCTAATATACTTTGATATATATATATATATATATATATATATATATATATATCAAAGTAATCAGAACGTGATTTTAAGCAAAAAAAATAATCGGAAAGGGCTTGATCCGAACAGTTTTTTATTGAACGGTTCAGTAAAAAACTGCTCGGATCAAGCCCTTTCCGATCATTTTTTTTTGTTGATTTCTTGCAGACTTCCTTAAAATCACGTTGTTCATACTATGAGCGGCTCGGATCGTCGAAATTGGCTCGGGAAAAAGGAGTTCCGTACGGTAAAGCCATAGGGATCTCTTATGGGATCCGGACTGTATATATATATCTCACCGAAAAATGAGACCAAAACATAATCTTTTCCATCCTGTCCCACGATTTCCGTTCAATTCCTAAATTTTGGATCCCAAAATTCTGGTGGGATTATATATAAGTAAGCATCTCTCTCTCTCTGTGTAACGACCCTGATTTTTGGTCATTAAAAATTTCGTTAAATATTTGAATTTTATTTTAATACTCTTGTGGTTTGTCAAAATTACATTTTTGCCCTTCAAATTGATTTCTTTGCGCTTTGGCCTATTTAGCAAGCCTAGTCAGCTTCTAACCATCTGGTTGGAGTAACCAAACTAGGAAGCCATCTAGTCTCCGCAAATGGACCATTTTGCCCTCATTGAACCTTTTGAACCCTTTAAACCCTAGGCAAAGAATTGAATATTCTTTTTCTTTTAATTATTTTGGTTTTATTCTTTGTCCATTGGACAAAGATTGTTAGGGAAACTATTATCCATTGGATAATAGAACCCTAATTATTTATATTAAATGTATACTTGGTCAAAGTACTAAGAATATTAAGAAAAATACTTTTTAATTACTTTGAAGTACTTTTGGGATTATTTTAGTATATAAGTTGCCTAATAACTATTATCCATTGGATAATAGATGTTAGGGGAATTTTTACCCAATGGATAAAGGCTTAGTCTTTTAAAGTACCATGGGATTTTATTAATTTAGTCTTTTTCCTTTAAACCATGTGACAAGGTACATAATAGTTTATTAGTAGCCTTTAAACCCTAGGATTCTCTAAGTACCTTTTTATTTATTTTCTAATGGGGTTTTGAACTACCTAGATACATTCGTACATGTATATATATTGTTTAAGTACTTAGAAGGTTAAAGTATTGCCTTAAAGTACCATGTGCTTAATTAGTTGTTTAAAAAGATAAAACTTAGCCCTTAAATTTCTTGACTCAAGGTACAAAGTACCATTAGTTTACTTGTTTGCTTGCAATACATGTACCTATTTTTGTACCATGAGAAAGCATAGGAGGGAGAGAGAGAGCCGAATGGGAGAGGAGAGAGGGAGAGAGATTTGATTGGTACTTGGCTTGATCTTCCAAGGTACTTCAAAATCCATGGGATTCTTCCTTCCTAGCTAAGAAATGACTCCATTGAAGGAGGAGAGAGAGAGAGCCAAGCTTTGCCTATAAATAGAAGGCCATTCGAAGCATTTCAACTCACACCTTCACTCCTTTGCTCTCACTTCTCTCTAGAAATCTCGGATTCCAGTTCAAGGCAGCCTACTGCCCTTTGAAAATCCCCAGTTTTCTCTTTCTTAGGGTAGTTTTTAGAACCAACTTCCTTCATGAAAGTTGTAGAGCACTTCGAGACCTTCAAGTTAGACCCAAGAACCACCCCAATCGGTGAAGTAATGACAAAGATATTGTCATGCAAAGTTCAGTGAAATTCTCGGATTTCCATTTCCAGACAGCTTACTGTCTTTTCTTTATCCCCATTTTTCTCCTACCTAAAGTCGTTTCTAGGATCAACTTCCTTCACGAAAGTTGTAGAGGATTTCTTGAGCTTCGATTTCGACCCAAGAACAACTCTATTCGGCCAAAGATTGACCAAGTTACTGCCATCCGAAGTTTGGTCCAGATTTAAAAGTTTCACCACCCGTAGAATTTTTCCAACTTGCTTATTCGGCCCCGACTAGTTTCTGATCAAGGTAGATTATTCCTATTCCCTAAACTCTATGTATTGTATTAAGTCAATAGAATGTCATTTTGAAGTAACTTTGATCTTTTATTTCCAAAGTAGATAAGGTTATCTTTTATTGAATGTTGGAAATGCATGGTTTGTTTTCGAGATGTTTCAAGCATGCTATGTAGCTTAGAGTTGGATGATCTTGTTGAATGATTGTCATTGTGTATGTGGAAAGTCCTACCGCGGAGTCTTTGCATGTAACGAGTCACGAGAACCAAGGAAGTAGAACATAACACCTAGGGTGTGGATAATGATGAGATGTGTTTTGAAACCGTAATGTGGCCGGACTTGGTAGCCTATTACGTGGGTTGTGAAAACCACAATGTGGCCGGACTTGGTAGCCCTTTGTGAAGATTGCCAATAGGGCCGGACGTGGTAGCCATATTGGTAATATGGCTTGGTTATCCGTGGAGAGGAGCTAATGCAAGTTTTGCGTGCCAATGGGAACCCGGCGCGGCGGAACCGAGGTTGGGTGTGTGTTTAGCTTGGTTATCCGCGGTATGGAGCCAATGCAAATGATTTTGAAAAGTTGATTTGTAAGTGAAAAATGGTGACACGGTCTACGACGAGTCGCGTAGGAAAAATACGAGAAATCTTGGACACCAACGTTAGTTAGTGAATGTGGATGTGTTATCATCGTTAGTATGATTTCTATGATCTCTCGTTGGTAAGCTATGGGTTAGCGGGTATGGGATTATTCTATTGAGCGTTGTAGCTCATGGTGTTACCCTTTTGGTGACCCTGGCATATTATATCGGTGGCGACACTGGTATAATGTGTCAGACCTCATGGACGAACAGGGCGAGATCTTCACCTTGGAGGCGTTCGGAGCAGAAGAGCTGGCTAGGAGGGAAGAGCAGGCAGAGCTGTAGATAGGAACCCTAGTTTCCCTTTCTTTTGTAATGAAAGTACTTTTGTAAGGTTTATAATGTAATAACGAGCCAGACTCGCTTCGTTTTTATAATAAAATATTTTATTTAACGTACTCAAAATTCGGGGCGTTACACATACACACACACACACTCTCTCTCTCTCTCTCTCTCTCTCTCTCTCTCTCTCTCTCTCTCTCTCTCTCTCTCTCTCTCTCTCTCTCTCTCTCCTTCAAAGTCCTCCACTCGTCCTCCATAAATAGCCGCCGCCATTCACTAGTCCTCAAAAGTCCTCCGGTGGAATGTGATCCACTTGTCGTCCGATTTCCTTTGCTTTGTCGCCATCGTTCGCCTCATCCAACCACCATTGAAATCCCAGAATGTCCCAATTTCCACTACCGCCGAAATCGAAATCCCAAAATGGTGTCCTCTGCAATTGCGGCCGCCCAATCATCCGGCCCGCCATTGCTTATCAACCTCATTGTCGCCGGTAACCAAATCGTCGCCGATCGGCACAGTCAAGCCATCATGAAATCTGATCTATCTCTCTTTTGATTGAGACCATCGCTAGCGTTGCCTGACGAATTCACAATGCCATCCCCAACCGGCTCTGTCAACACATGAATGATTTTTTTTTTTCGGGTTTTAGTTTTCATGGTAAATTATTTGTATTATTTACCATGAAATATTCTTCGCTGTTATTTTCATTTCATGATAAATTATTTGAACCATTTACCATGAAATATTTGTTCAAATCATGGGATATTTATTGTGTCCACGTTGTAATTGCCATGGTAATTTAACCATGTACTAGTTTGAGTATGTCATGTTTTATATATATATATATATATATATATATATATATATATATATATATATATATTTATGGCAATTTAGCCATGTTCTGTGTAATAAGATCAATGGAAAATATGACGTTTTGTTGTCTAGTTGGCCAACTCGAAGAATGATGAAAAAATGCAAAGATATAGTCAACTTATCATATTATATTCCTAAAAATATTGATTCCTCAAATACATTCCATGATAAAAAAAAATCAATCATATTGAAATTTACCAAATCCCATTGAATTTGGAAAATAATCCAATCCAATCCTACATAATTAGGAAAGCAATATAATATAATATAATATCATATCATATAATATAGTGAAAAAGGTAAGAAAAGTAATTCACACACTAAAAGGATAAAAATATAAGTATGAAAAAAGAGCGAGGTGAATTCTTACATGTCATAAATAAAGAGGATGAATATTTAAATATTCCCAATTCTTTCGGGTCCTCAAAGAAAAAATTGGAGGATGTTATGTGGTTGATATCGGGAGAAAATGCTCGTAGAAAAACCTTAGGGGAAGATGTTACTTCGAGTTTCGCACATAGTATTGAGAAAATGGCTAGGAATAACGGGGAAAAATTCAAAATACCCCCCAACATTTACACCAAAATTCAATTAGACTCCTAACCTTTTAAAAACTTCAATTTTACTCCCAACGTTATATTCCGTTAATCAAAATGCTCCCTTCCATCCGAATTACTAACGGATTCCGTTAAAGGCTCCGTTAAATAGTGTTCTGATCGAATTTCGATGCTCCGAGCCACTCAATGTGTTCAAAAAGTGATTTTAAGGGTACCCGCGTGAAATCAACAAAAAAATGACCGAAAAGGGCTTTATCTGAACAGTTTTTTTATTGAACTTTCAATAAAAAACTGTATAGATGAAGCCCTTCTCAATCATTATTTTTTGTTGATTTCTCACTTGTACTCTTAAAAATCACGTTTGAATCATATTGAGCGGCTCGGATCATCGAAATTAGATTGGGAAAGGGGAGGTGCAGATCGATCCTGATTTTGTTCAAGTTCGGACGTCCGGATTTTACTTCGGTATGCACCTCCTCTTTTCTGATTGAATTTCGATGATCCGAGCCACTCAATGTGATTAAAATGTGATTTTAAGGGTAACCGCGAAAAATTAGCAAAAAAAATGATCGGGAAGGGCTTCATCTGAACAGTTTTTTATTGAATAGTTCAATAAAAAACTGTTCAGATGAAGCCCTTTTCGGTCATTTTTTTGGGTGATTTCTTGAGATAACCCTTAAAATCACGTTTTGAACACATTGAGCAGCTCGGATCATTGAAATTTCATCGGAACACTATTTAACGGAGCCTTTAACGGAATCAGTTAGTAATTCGGACGGAAGGGAGCATTTTGATTAACGGAATATAACATTAGGGGTAAAATTGGAATTTTAAAAAGGTTGAGAGTCTAATTGAATTTTGGTGTAAAGGTCGGGGGTATTTTGAATTTTTCCCGGAATATCAATAGGGGTAACAAAATGGGTTGAGCTAGGCAGATCGTGCTCAAAGTATCGCAGGGGTAAATCTTGTGGAGGAGATGCAAAAGCAGAGGGTTGCTGGGGCTAAAGTTAGAAGGGAGATTGTAAAGCACTGAAGAAGCAAGAGAACGGAAATTATCAAGAAGGTAAGAACATTATTATGTTACCAAGGATAACGAATTCTAAAAATATAAAGAAAAGAGGGGGAAAAATGGGTGACGTCACTTGAGAGCCTCTCTCTCTTGGCGATTTTGGGCGACTCTACGAAATTGCAATAGCATTCGATTTCGGCTTCAACGAACAGGCTATCGGCAACGAGCGACGACTCTACAGGTCAGTCACTCAAGGGGCCTCACCTAGGCTTCTCCGTTCTGGCTATCGGCAAATAATTGCTTAGTAACCTTCTTTTCCCACCAATGCATTTTTTAGGAGCTATCAACGAAGAGGGCGATTGGGCAAGGTAGCATTCATGAAGGGCTATATTATTTTCAAGCGGCAAAGGCATTGGCAGTGATTAAACCCCCATCTATTGATCTTTGGCATTGGCGACTCGGTCATCTATCTTATCGTACTTTACAAATTTTAGGAAAAGAAGTTTCTTTGATTCCTTCTTTTGAAAATAAAGCTTGTAACATTTGCCCACAGGCAAAACAAACACGTTTATCTTTTCCTTCCAGTTCTATTAATACAAATAAGCCTTTTGCTTTGATTCATTGCGACATATGGGGTCTCTTTTCAATACCATCTATGAATGGCTCAAGATATTTTTTAACCATTGTGTATGATTTTAGTCGGTGTACTTAATTGGATATATCTTATGCATCTCAAGTTCAAAACTAAATGTATGCTACAATCTTTTTGTTCCATGGTTAAGACTCAATTTCAATCATGCATAAATCTAATTCATTCTTATGATGGTGCAAAATTTTTTCTCTCGATTCAACTTGTTCGTTCCGAAAATGGAGCTGAATTAATTTTGTCTAAAGATATGCAACAATTTTTTTTAGATAATGGGATTATTCACCAATGGAGTTGCGTTGGAACTCCCCAACAAATTAAATGGTGTTATAGACCATAAGCATCGTCATCTCCTTGACGTGGCACGTGCACTTCGTTTTCAGGCCAACTTACTTTGGAAAGTTGAATGGTAGCTTATAATGTTTTTTATTTTATCGGCAAAAAAATTTTAGTCACTCGAACACACAAAATACAACGAGTTAAAAGAAAAATTAGTTCCACAGCATTCACAAAAAGGAGAGTATCCCAAACGAAGGTGACACAAACTCCTCTCATAAAATAAGAAAAGCCGAAAACCGAAAAGGAAAAGTTAGCAAGATACCAAAAAAAAACCGAAACACCAATTAAGGAGCAAACGAACAGCCAAAATAGGAGCAGCATTATCTCTCCATAGCCACACCCAAATATATTACTCCTCCCCAGAGTAGTATAAGAGCATCCGCAATGGTAATAATTAAAATTAATAATCAAAATGTGCACGTCAGTATTTGCTTATCCATTTAGTGTATAATCAAACTTAACAACCTCTATCTCCACATTGGTTATTTTTGCATTCCTAACCAAAAAATCCCATCACAATGCACATTTGTCCAATCGAAAATGAGTTCCAATCACGCACCCGACCACATCAAATTATTCATCTCGAAGAGACGATTCTAATGTGGGGTGTTTTTGAATTATTGGGTTCGGCTATTGGTAAAAATTGTTAAGTTTGGTTATGGAATGGATGAAATTTGGTTATTTGCTAAAAAATTTGTAATTTTGCTTATTACAATGTGGGATATTTTTTGAGCATTATTATTAAATTTACTCATTTACTTGTTACAATCGGGATGCTGTTAAGATAAGATCTAATGTGGCTACTGGCTAAGGGAGGGGGGGGGGGGGGGGGGGGGGGGGGGGGGGGGGGGGGGGGGGGCTGCTGCCCAAGCATCGAGAAACTTGCACATCAAACGGCTAAGCATCGAGAAACTAGTCTTTCTCCATTCTTTCTCCACTAAATAGTAACAAAATAATACGGAGTACTAGTATTCTTTGATTTTTTTTAAACGTGTATGATGGGATACGTTTTCGGGTGCCGGATAAATACTATACACATGATATTCTGTCGGTGATCTCAGCAGTCTAAAAATAATTTTAGACGGTCTGAATTTTAGAGATAAAGAAAAAGAGCAGAGAGAGTGATGAGGTGAGAGGAGAGAGAAAAAATACATCTGAACTGTCCAAAATCACAGACTAAAACTGCCACGTGATACCCACTCGGCACTCAAAAATTTCTGAGCTAACCTTGTAGACCCCCCTCCATAGACTTTGGACTAATCAAAGTCGCCGATTATTATCGTTGCGAATTTTAAAAATATATTTGTGGGGTTTCATTAAATTCTCAGAGTTCCAAGCCCAGTGGACTCCTTCCGGGAAGTGCACGCCGAATGTGTTTGGGACCCATACTTGATAAGAAGAGGCTTATCAGCTGTTGGGGCAACCCCAGCTGCAGCGTGCAGTTGGCTCGTTTTGGTAATTGAAATCGTGCAATTTATAGAGCTTGTTGAGAACTTCAACCATGATAAAAATCATGCTCATTGGATGGCGAAATTGATATTTTCCAAATTCATTTTCCTTGAGAAAAATGGATTTAATCCACTGTCCTGAGTCTATTTTTCTCAAAACAAACGTGCTTTTAAGAGATATTAATCAATATCCAATGAAAATAATTATTGGCTACAGTTCGCAACAAATTCTACAATGTAAACGATTTTGATTATCCAAATGGACCCGGCACAGGCCCGAAAACGGTCCAGCTGCAAAGCTGGAGTCGGGGCACCCTCCGCTGCTGATCAAAGACGACGACTGGGTCAATAATTTTACAACCACTGGGTGAAGACACGTTTTACGGGTTTGCAAGTGGATTGGTCAATTTTTGCTGACGTATTCATGGGATGATTCCTTGAACTTCACAATGGCCTTTTGGCAAAAAAATACTACTCGTTCCGTCCAGATTTAATTGTCTTTAATTCTATTTTAACTGATTAAAAAATAGTTTATATTTTTAAATCTGTGATGAATTTCATACTCTCTCTGTCCCAATTTACTTGTCATTTTTTGGAGTTTGTGTCACTTTTCAATTAATTATATATTGTAATTTATACTAATGTTTTAGGTAATTTCGAAAACATTGAATTATAAAACAAATCGAGATCTATCAAACAAAATTTATAATGGATATAAAATTTATAACCACTTTAAAGATATATAACTAGTTTTTTAATCCAGTTAGAATAGAACTAGGACAAGTAAATTGGGACGGAGGGAGTATCGAATATAGACCTTGTTTGATAGATCTCAATTAATTCTACAATACAATATTTCCGAAATCGCGTAAAACATTATAAATTGAAAGATGTAATCGATTAAAAAATAACACGAACTCTAATAAAGGACAATTAAATTCGGACAGAGGAGGTAATTCACTCGAAAAGATCTATAAATAGCTAATGGGCTTTCCAGCTCATGCCATCCTGCTCCTCTCCTCCTCCTCCTCCTCCTCCTCCTCCTCTCTCTCTCTCTCTCTCTCTCTCTCTCTCTCTCTCTCTCGATCTTATAAAAATGAATTACGATCCTTTAGAATAATATGATAAGAATAACAAGATCTTTGTACCGATTCAAACGGAGTGAAAATTTGAGCACTAATTTTTTGAGACCGTTTATATATTAAAAAATATAGTTATAAAATTAAGTGGTCTAATTTTTAATCTGTTTGAACGGGTGTGAAGATCTTACTATTGTGATCATATTATTTTAAAGAGACATAATCAAATTTTATCTCTAAGGTTTTCATAATCACGTTTCTGCTCCATATGATTACTTATTGGTGGTTGAGATTTTTTATTTAATCAAAACGGCAGCGTTTGGCAGTATGGGTAGGGGCTCCTATGCCCCTCGGGCAGCAGAGCCCCCAGGTCCGTGAGTGTGTAGCTAAAAAAGAAGAGATGACTGCAGAGTTAATTTTAAGCCCGATATTTTTTTTTTCACATTTGTTAATTTTGCGTTAAACTTTTGTGACTTAATCATTCGTCTCGACGAGAGGAATCAGAAAAGTAAATTTTTTTAATCAAAACTCATAATTTTTTTCAAAAAGACAAAAATAATATAATTACAAGAATCTCTTGAGCTCCTCCCCACTTTTGGGCTTTTTTTCGTTTTGTCCTGATTCAACTTTTTTCTCATTTATTGTTTTGCGACAAGTATTTTACGATTTTTGATTTGCTCCAATTAGAAAAGTAAAAAATTATGACTTTTACCCAAATATTTTTAAAAACATCCAAGATAAAACCCAAAAAGGTGGTTGTTAGGATTTATCTTGAATATTACAAAAAATATTAGGGTAAAAATAAAAAAAATTTACTTTTTCGATTCTTTCGTTGAGACGAACTAATAGGGATAAAAAATTTGTTGCAAAACAAACAAATACAAAAAAATTTGAATGTAGACAAAAAAAAGTCATTTGACTTTTTAATTCAAATCTAAGAGGTGGCTTTGATGAACGCAATGAAGACCGAAACTGTACAATCAATGCAATCATCGCCTTCTAGACAATTCTCTGATGCGGCCTCTAACTCCTCGTCGAAATTACATTACTGTTTGGAAATGAAAAAAGAAGAAGTAAAAACATGATTTTAAAATCTTTTTTAGCCTGTAATTGCTTCATTTTTATTCAAAAAAATTTTGAGTTTTAATCATCAAAATTTTACTTTTCTGAATCCTCTTATTGAGACAAATCAGAAAAAGGGAAAAAAAGGGAAAGAGGGGGGGGGGGGGGGGGGAGAAGAGGAAAACCGGTCGGGTTGGGGTTTGGCTTGACCCATATTTGATCCGACCCGTTCAAATCCGTTTGCCTTTTGACCCATATTCGACCAGTCCATATTTGATCCATGACCCGTTTCAACCCGCCCAAACGCAGTCAAATCCGCCCGTTTGCCACCTCTAATAAAAACATTCTCTCTTCCATTTTCAACATATTTCCAAGAAAAATACTTTTAAAAAAAGTTTTTATATTTTTTGCAAAAACTAATTTTTTTCAAAAATAATTTTTTACGAAAACTATTTCTTCAATGAAGTAATTTTTATTTTTTTTTTGCAAAAACAGTGTTTTATTAAAACTTTCTTTTTTTCAAAACTTGTTCTTTTTTTCAAAACTATTTTTTTATTCAAATTTTTTTTTAAACTTTTCCCGAAAACTTTTTTTTTAAATCAAAGTTTTCAAAAAACTATTTTCTCTTTTTCTAATAACCTGTTTTTATTAGTTTGAAACCTATTTTTAAAAAATTGTTTTCTATGTTCACAATTTTCAGATTTTTATAAATTGAAAGTGTGATGTGGCAAGTTTTGATTATTTAAATTTGATTGTACCATTGTAGATATCTATATTACTAACTTTAGCAATCCTTTAAATGCATAACTAAAAGATGATGTGGCAACTTCTGATTATTGACTTTTGGTAATTCTACTATGGATGCTCTTAGAATAGAACTGGGACAAGTAAATTGGGACGGAGAGAGTATCGAATATGGATCTTATTTGATAAATCTCGATTAATTCTAAAATACAATATTTGTGACATAACGTAAAAAATTATAAATTCAAAGATATAATCGATTAAAAAATAACACAAACTCTAATAAAGAACAATTAAATTCGGACAGAAGAAGTAATTCACTCGAAAATATCTATAAATAGCTAATGGGCTTTCTAGCTCACGCCATCCTGCTCCTCTCCTCCTCCTCTCTCTCTCTCTCTCTCTCTCTCTCGATCTTATAAACCTCTGCCAAAAGCTTTGCAACCCATAACTCACGGCAACCCAAAACCAGAAATGGGGAAGGTAAGTCCTTTAAATTAATTTCAGTCGTAAAGTAGAATTATGTTCTAGTGATCTTGAAAGTTTGATTTCCCAATGCTAATTTGGATTTTTGTTTTGGCTATACAGCGAAAGGTGGTTATTAAAGTACCCATGCACGAGACTTCTGTTTGTTCAGGGGTATTTTTTTTTTCTGTTCAAAAAAGTACTCATGAACGAACAGAAATCTCGGTCCAAAGCCATGAAGATTGCAGTTGGTGTTCCAGGTAAATATATACTCCTATTTACATTTATATATTATATTACACAACGGTTGGGAACAGAGCAATTATTGGTGGTTCACTTACGGGTTTGAAAGAATTCAATCGGGTCCGGCTTCTCTGCTGTTGACAGCATAGAAGTGTTTATAGTCCAATTTGGACTCTATTGCCATCGTGAACTAATGGTTTAGATATGTTGCAAATTCTTACGGGTAAAAGCATTTTCCTAGCTACTTGTAAGAATATCAAAACAAATCCGAACCATTGAAAACACGCGATCACTTGGACTGCACAAGCCATTTCCAATTCAATTATGAGAAAATAATTAATTTGCTGAAGACTATGATTCAATTAGAGTTTCAAGAAACGACATACACTAATCAAGTAATCATGTGGTATTATTTGTATGATTGTAGGGGTGGAATCGGTAGCTCTGGGAGGACAGGACAAGAACCAACTAGAGGTGGTCGGAGACGGGATCGACGCGGTCTGTCTAACAACGTTGCTGAGGAAGAACATGGGTTATTCCGAGCTGGTGAGCGTGGGACCGGTCCCGTAGAAGAAAGATGGCAGCGGTGATCAGAAGAAAAACGAGGCCACGGCGCCGGTTCCAGTAGTGGGGTATTACCCTTACCCGTATCCTTATGGAGCGGGTAATGTGTTTCCATCATGGGGGAAGGAATTCTGACCATGTATGTGGAGGAAATGAGCATCAGAGTTTCAACAAAATCTGGGTCTCCAAAATAGTTTTGTACTCCAGTATACTAGAAGTTGTTCTAATGGATCTTTATTTGTAATGTTTGAAACTCCTCTGTTTACGGATGTGTAGTCGGATTCCATTTTTTTTTTTTTTTTTAAACGGAAATTCATTAAAGATTACGAAAAGAAGTACAAACTCTCTCATACAAACTCTCTCGGATTCCATGTTTAAGTAAGGACAAAACAAGTTGTTTTCGATATTTTTTTTTTTGAAAACGGGCAATCACATTATTTCAAAGGCCCAACGGCACTTAAGTTTGGCTCTAAAGTAACAAACGCGATTTTTTTTTAATAAGAACTGCCTTGTTTTCTTTGCTTTTCAAAAAGCATTTTTCAATAAATTCTCCCTAGATTCTCTCTACTTTCAACATTTCTCTCTCTAACTCTCCCCACTTATTACTCCTATTATTTTTCAAAAAAAATTTCAAATTCCAAACACAGTACAAAACATCCAAAATACACTTTTTGCTTTAGTGGAATAACACCTTAGTACTAGTAGTTTTTATGATAACCGAAAATCACGGAGTTGGCATTCTTAAGGTTGGATTCCTTGTTTTAGATGTTGAACTATTCAATTTCACAAACTCTATATCTCATGTTTGACCATTAGTCACCTGGCAATTATGATTTTAGAAAAGGCTTTTGGTTTTGAGTTCGACTCCCACCCACGTACCTATACATTTTTTTGTTGGATCAGGCTTTGTGAGGCTTCTCTCGGCATTAATGAGATCCATGTCTTGTGTTTTCTATTTCTATTTTTGATTGTTCTTCACGTGTTATGTATTTGTTCGAATGCTTGGCCGACTTCCCAACAACTAGGAGAACAGAGTTTTTGAAAATGGCTAGAGATGGAGAAGTCAAGATTGAGAAATTCAATAGTTCGAATTCGCATTCTAGAAGATGCAAACCGAGGATAACTTGTATCAGAAGGATCTGCATTTGTATCTCGGTGGTAAGAAGCCACATGATGTGAAACAAGCAGATTGAGATATTTTGGATCGAAAAGCCCTATAGGCTTGAGTCTCGCTCTGTTAATTGTGTCGAATATTGCCAAAAGAGAAGACAAAAGGTTTGTTCGAAGCTCTAAAAAGTGTGTGAGACCCTTCTGCGGTGAAAAAGTATATCTTATGAGAATTTGTTTAACCTAGAGATGCTTTAAATTAAAGGCAATTATTGATGTACATCTCAACGATGTTAATTCGATCATGAATTAGTTGCAACCTGTGGGCCAGTACTAATAATTTCGATGATGAGTGTAGACACCCCAATCTGGTTTCCCAATTGTTTTACTTTGTTTTTCGGTTTCTTGTTTTCCTGATTATGAATCAGATCAAAACAGTCTTGAAAGTGGAATGGTTTGAGCTTGGAGTGAGTGGAACCCATCCTTAGCCCAAAAAACCCTAAGTCAAAACTCTGACCTTAGGGGTTGACCATCGCGCGATCCATTGGATCTCTTGCACGATGATTTACTTGCCAGTGTTGGTCAAAGTCAAAGCCTTGACTGTTGATCATCGCGTGGGTTGATACAACCGTCGCGTGATGGAGTCACTCCCTCGTGCGATGGTCAACACCTGTCGTTTTCATCTTTTTCTAGCTGGATTTTGTGATGATCAGGGGGCTACTGACCTGGGAATCCTGTTTTCGTCGACTGAACAGCATTTGTAGGTGCATGGGTAGCTTCACCCTCACAACCACTCCCATCACCCTGTTAATTGGTCTCTTTCTCCACCAAGGGAAGTTGGCAAGCCTTATTGGCTGGTTGCTAGGCCAAGCCCTCCACCCACCTTACACCTCCCTTCTCCTATATATACCCCTTTGGTCTTCCAAGACCGAGGTTACAACATTTTTCAAGCAAAAAAGGCTCTAAAAACCCTAATACACTTGATATCCCTTCACTCTAACCACATCCATATACTCATTTTCCAAGCTACACCACCTTGTTTAATCCATTTTCAAAGCACTCAAGCAAAGGTATAATTCCTTTACTGTTTACTGTTTTGATCCCTGAGGGGGGCTGGCAAGGCCAAGGCTGGTAATCTATACCAGTCCTGGTCCTAAAGTGAGCAAGGCTACAAGAGCCAAGTCGCTAGCACTCTTGCGCGCAATGGACCCACTTCACCGCGCGATTGTTTCAGTCAGCACATGACGGTCCTCGTGGGGGTGCGATGCTAGTCCTTTCTTGTCACGCCCCGTCCCAGAACGACACCCGAAGGGGGCCCGAACCGACACAGCCACGTGGCATTCCACACAATAAACCAACAACTAAATGACAACCAATAAAAGAATAGAGTAAAACCCCAGCGGAAGACTTAACATTAATATAAACAAGGTACTAACGATATCAACAAACTTGCATTGTACAAAAGACACCCAACATAGCTACAATTTGAAGTCACAAAATGAGTTTAATAAAAATCAAAGTTTGACCCATTACAACCAACTCGACCACAACATCAAAACTCGGTACAAATCCAAGTATCCCCAAAACGTTGACTAGTAGTGGACCAACTCTACGACCACCTGTGACCTGGCAATCCAAAAAGGAAAACCAGAGTGTGAAATATTATAGACACCCCAATCCGAGCCTCGAAAAGTGCTTTAAATATCCCAATGATGAAACAAAGGAAACAAATACCTCCGAAAGCTTAGAAATTGGACTCTTCCAAAATAAACCCAAAGGCCCAGAGCCAAACCAAAGGCCCAGAGCCAAAAGCCCAGAGCAAACCCAAGAGCCTAAGACTGGACCCTTAGTACCGCACGGTATAACAGATTTCATTACGCCGCACGAGGTCATGAGTTCAACTGCACGACATTTTGGGTAAAGTTCTGACTGGCTCAGCTAGTTGTCGGCTACGCCCATTTGAGCCACTGCTACAAGTTAGCTCAGCCGAAAATGCACTTCTGGCCCGCTCAGAAAATACCTCCACCATTTGAAATTCAAAATCCTTGGCTTTTGCCTATAAATACAACCCTCCACTCAAGAGCAAAGGGCTCTGAATTCTCTTTCTCTCTCATCATGCTTTCATACCCACTCCTCATTCCCAAGCCTTAAGAAAGTGCTCCCAAAAACATTCTCAAGACTTTTTCTTCCTCAAAATCCTCTATTTTTCTCCTCACCATTGAAGTGAGTTCTCTTACTCACTTCAAGGCCTCCTACTTCCCAACAACTTCCTCTATCAAACCATACCCACCATTTCTCCTCGATCGTCTTCGTCCGTGTGCATTTGAAGCCGTCCACTCCCATCCAAGCTCAAAGATCAAAGGTATAAACTAGTTTCCTTGGGATAAGCCCTGCCCATATCCCTGAGGGAACCTCGCTGGGGTCAGGATCGGCCCCCTTTGGGTCAGATCCTAACTTAAAAACCATTTTCAAAGCAAAAACAAGCCTCTGTACTAAGGAAGCTACACCGCGCGGCGTCTTAATGCGTCGCACGGCATAGCTGACTTGAGCGCATGGCGTTTTGGTTTACTGTTTTTGTAAAGCCCGGTTTCTAAAATGCACTTAAGAGACTCTGATTAGGGTACATGATTAAAAAAAAAAAAGGTATGTGGTTAAGGTTAATTGGTATTTTCAGTTTACGTCTCTACGGTTTTTAAGACACGAGGATAGCATGATATAATTTTAGGGATTCGGTACTTCTCTTTAGAAATTGAACAGTACCATAATGATCTACACATTTTTATTAGTCTATGTTCAATTTTTCATATTTTTCAGATATCGGAATGTGAACACAATTAATCGAGTCGGTGCAATGTTTAGCTGAAACAAAAGGACAGGTGTCAACTGAAAATTCTCCTAGAGTTTTAATCTGCCACGTTGAGTGCCACTTATCAATACTCCTTCTCACTCATCAACAAAGGAGCAAAATAAAACAAGGAGAAATAAAATAAGAAAATAGAAAACTGTGGAAGAGAGAAAGAAGGGCAGTTCACACACCCCCCTCCTCTTATTCAAACCGACTTTCCATTCTTCTGTGCGCCGCCGGAAAATTAGCGGGTAATTAACCCCCCTCTCTCTCTCGTCCCTATGTGGACCACCACCGCACGCGGCGGCGGCCATGGCTGGACCTTCCCGTACTTTTTCGGTGAAATACATTAACAAGTGCAATTAGATATGGGATTGCTAAGTATGCCTGTATGTGACTTAGTTTAGTCCTTAATCAAGTAATAGTTTTGTTGAAGTAAAGGAATTGGGAACCAGACAATTGGAGCCCTAATTAGCTTACTATTGGAAACATATATGTATACCTTTATGAAGACAGTAATTTGTTTAATAAATTGTGGTTATTTGGCTAACTTAATTAGGTCTACTGATAGAGTTAGATAAGTACTACAGGCCATTTCTAAGCCGAATTAGCCAACTCACAATCGAGAAGGCTTAAAGATATTTCAAGTACGCAGTTGGATATGTAGTAACATGAATTCGTTGGCAAATAGGTCAATTCAAGATTTAAGCAAGAGCACGATCAAGTTTTCATTTTAGCTCTCAATAATTCAAAGGTGAGATACTTTACCTTGGTTATATTGTTTTTCAAGCAAATTATGTTATTTGTTTCATATGCCCAAAGTTGTGATATGTATACAAGTTATCAAGGAACCATGATTTGATGACACGATTTATTCCTCAAATTTTATGCCATGGAAATATGCTATGAACTCCTTATTCAAAAATGACGATTTTATGAGAATGACTATGTTTAAGAAAGGATGATTACACAAGCACCGGCCTTGCCATCTAAAGGTGACGGTGTGTTGTTAGCATAATTCTATGAACACCGGCCTTACCATCCAAAGGTGACGGTGAACACCGGCCGTGCCATCTAAAGGTGACAGTGTAAAGTCATTATGATTCTATGATCGCAAAGTTTGATGCATCCAGACAGCGGTGTCCCGAGTCTGGGGGACAGATTTTAAAGATACCATGACCAACGAAGGGGTTATAAGGGAGGAATGTTATGTGGCACCAGCTGCCAGTGATTTGATCATTTCACATCATGCGGGGTCGCTCCCCTATTCATGTTTAGCTGTTGGATGTTCCTCACAAGACTATGCAAGGTTTACATGATATAAGTTTTTCTCATGAGCTTTATGCTAAAGTTATGTTATGCTATGTACAAGAAGTTTCTGAATAGTATTCCATGGTAAAACGTATAACTCTGGTATTTTATCTCACACGAGCTGTCGGCTTATGAAAATTAATTATTTTCCTACAGGTATTGCCAAGTAGGATTGAGAAATGCTGCTGCTTGGGGGACATGTAAAGAAAGTATTTAGTCAAAATTTTGAAAACTTCACATATGGGAATTGACTAATTCTTATTTTGTGTAAGTTCACTTTATATTGTAAGATTTTAAACTTTTATGGCTTTGACAGTATGTTCTAATATTCAGATTGCTTCCGCAGTTTAGAATATTTTTCTTTACAATCCTTGCATCTCATACGACTGAGTAATGAGGCCTCGGGTGGAGGTTAGATCCACTGGCCGGTCACGATAATCCTTTTATCTTAATTACAGGGATAGGGTCGTGACAGAGGTGGTATCAGAGCATGGTTTCAAAAACAAAATTTTATTTTATGATAACGTCAGAGCCAAAAATGAAAAGAAAAAGGATTAATTTTCTTCAAAGAGATCCCCAGGTAGCTGACACAATTTTACGTGTGATTGATCGATTACAGTCAAAAGACATATGGAGTTATGGGTGGCTACATAATTAATCCACCAGAGCAAAACGAATATCGCCCAGCGAGAATTGCTTAGAGCCTTGCATATCGAAGGCTAGAAAGAATATCATAGCTAGAGATAGCACTTGTCTGCTGTAGAAATGTGTAAGGGTGTGATGCTATACCACCGTGATCAATGAAGAAACACTTATATGAATAGAACTTTCAATTTTAGATGATGACTGTGATGATTTCAGAGTTTATTCTGAATAGAAGGTGACTCGTATCACCACCTGCTTGCTAATGAAAATGATTCTTTTCTTATAAAGAATGCATAGCACCAAAATGTGAGGGGCAGCTGCTATCCAAGATAGATTTAAGGAGTATATTATAAGCTTCAGAATGTGAATTAGAAGGATGTCTTATTAGAAGTTCAAGGAGGATTTCTTAAAGTTCATGAATTATATAGTTGATGAGTGGAGCCCTTTTTATTTTGTAGATAGTCGAGCCAAGCCCTTAGACTCCTATACTAGTGCACATAAGATCAACTTTGAAGCGGAGGATACCATTCAAAGAGTGAGTACAAAAACAAAAGAGGAAAAGACATGGTTACTACTGAGCTCACAGAAAATTATCTATGTTACAAAGGAATCTATGTACAACCCTGGGTACGGAGTTAGGTGTTGAGAATAGGACAAGATTCTAGGAATCATGGAAATATTGAAAGAGTGAGTTACGCAATGACCATAGTTTTAACACTGTCGCTACGTTTCAAGTGAAAGTTCATGTCAGACAGGAACTAAGCTCGATCTGCAACACCTTTTAAACGCTAGTCATAATCCTAGAAGTTGCAAAGAAACATAAAGTGCAGGTTAAAAGGTTGTATCTTATCTGCGTAAGTGGTTAAACTTTATCTTATCTGCACGAGTGATTGTACTTGTCGGTGATTTGTAAATGACTTGTAGTATGTACTAAGTTTTTGCAATTGTACTCTTCTCTCCAATTAAGACCAAAGAATACTTACTATGGAACCTCATAAGACGTTTGAATGATTAGTAAAGCAAGTGGATAGAATACTGAACTTTGTGTAGAATTGGCTTTTAATACCACATGACCTCTTACCCAGTAGCAGATCTAGATTATGGACTTAAATGTTATACTTCCTAGTTCCCACTTCACCTCAACTAGCTGAACATGTAATGGACTCCAAAAAAAAAAAAACAAAACCCTCAAACTGTTGACCCTTGCTAGGGGTATTGATCCTGTA
This sequence comes from Rhododendron mucronatum var. ripense, assembly GCA_019656295.1. Lineage (NCBI taxonomy): Eukaryota > Viridiplantae > Streptophyta > Magnoliopsida > Ericales > Ericaceae > Rhododendron > Rhododendron mucronatum. The sequence goes on along the minus strand of BPLT01000161.1, from coordinate 824,851 downwards.
AGAGCCAATGACTGGTTGGAGTCAATATTAATGACATAATCTTGTTGTGAGGAGAACATAATTGGAAGAGTCACTTTGTAGACATATGATCTAGTTAACAAGGCACATCGATGGTGGAGTCTTAACACTAGAAACTGAGCCAAGAACAAAGTAAGCTCAATTTTTTTTTCAAAACAATTACCAGAAGTGTTAGAACTGTGGCTCATAGAGTTCTAGAAAGAAGGCCAGATGCCGGAGCGTAGCGGAGCGGAACGAGTGGAGCGAAGCGCAACGAATGGAGCGAAGCGCAACAAGGGTATTTTTGGGATACAGACCAAATTTGATTAGGGTTAGAATAGAGTAGTTATAAATACTCTATGTTGAAAACCCTAATTGATAACTGTGATAATAAAGAACAGCAGCCGCTATCGCTCCCGTGGACGTACCCGGTTTTGGGGAACTACGTATATCTCTGTGTTTATTCTTTACTGTTCATACTCGTAAATCGTGTGTGTGTGTGTCGATCCTAACAAGTGGTATCAAAGCGTCAGGTTGTTTTAGATCACACAGAAGAACGATGTCATCGAGTTCGTCTGTTTCAAAGTTCGATGTGATCAAGTTCGATGGAACTTCGAATTTCGGATTATGGCAACAGCGGGTAAAGGATCTGTTGGTGCAGCAGGGATTGTACAAGGGGTTGAAGGCGATGCCAGAAGCCATGTCGAACGACGATTGGGAAGAACTCCAGATGAAGGCGGTGAGTACGATTCGTCTATGTCTTGTAGACGAAGTTATGTATCACGTGTTGGGTGATGAATCGCCGGCTGGGGTCTGGACTAAACTGGAGAGCAGGTATATGTCAAAGTCATTGACGAACAAACTGTTTCTGAAGCAGAAACTGTTTGGGTTGAAGATGGCCGAGGGTGCTGATCTGATTCAGCATATCAACACGTTCAATCAGGTTGTGAGCGACTTGCAACGGATTGACGTAAAATTTGAGGAGGAAGACCAAGCGTTGATGTTACTGTGTTCACTACTGATTTCTCTCGAAACCCTAGTTACAACCTTACTCTGGGGTAAAGAAACCCTAGAACTGGAAGAAGTCACTGCAGCCCTTCTGGCGCATAATCAACGCAAGCAACAAACAGAATCGCTGCAGGGTGAAGGTCTGGTGGTTAAGGGGTATGGGGATCGAGGCAGGAAGAATGAAAGGGGTAAATCAGTTTCGGGGCGTGGGAGGTCTCAGTCAAAGAACAGGTCAGAGGGCACGTTTGAGTTCAAGTGTTACAGGTGTCATGAACCGGGGCACATGAAGAAAGACTGTCCACAGAAGGGAAAAGGGACTGACTGGAAGAAAAAGGGAAAGGCAGGGGAGAAGAAAGATGGATCAACTTCTGCAAACGTTGTGGAACAGGAGTCAGATGATGGTGATATGTTTTCGGTCTCAGCAAGTTCAGATCACATAGAAGATTCGTGGATTTTGGATTCAGCATGTTCTTTTCACATATCTCCTATCAAGGAATGGTTCAACACATACAGGTTAGTGAATTGTGGTAATGTTCTTATGGGTAACGATGCATCGTGTAAAGTCATAGGAATAGGCACAATTAAAATCAGAATGTATGATAGTGTTGTGAGAACTTTGGGGGATGTTAGACATGTTCCAGATTTGAGAAAGAATTTAATTTCGTTGGGAACTTTAGACTCCAATGGCTGTGGGTATAAAACAGAGGGTGGAGTCATGAAGGTAACGAAGGGTGCTATGGTGATGATGAAAGCTTGTAAAGTTCCTGGTAATATTTACAAGTTGGTAGGGAGTACAGTTGTAGGTGGAGCTGCTGCCACTACAACAGACGATACTGATGATACTATGCTTTGGCATATGCGGTTAGGACATATGGGAGAGCGTGGGATGTTAGAGCTGCATAAGAGGAATCTGCTGAAAGGGGTTAAATCGTGTAAACTGGATTTCTGCAAGTTTTGTGTTCTGGGGAAACAGTGTAAGGTGAAGTTTAGGAATGCAACTCACAGAGCGAAGGGAATTCTTGACTACGTTCATTCAGATGTTTGGGGGCCAGTGAGGGTAGCTTAGAAAGGAGGATCTCTGTATTTCTTGTCCTTTATCGATGATTTTTCGAGGAAAGTTTGGGTGTACTTCATGAAACACAAGTCTGAAGTCTTTGCTAAGTTCAGAGTGTGGAAAGCTGAAGTGGAAAACCAGACAGGGAAAAAGATTAAGTGCCTCAGGACAGATAATGGGAAGGAATTCAAGAATGGGCCTTTTCTGAAGTTTTGTGAGGAACAAGGGATTCAGCGACACTTTACAGTTCGAAAGACACCTCAGCAGAATGGGGTTGCAGAAAGGATGAACAGAACCATTGCAGAAAGGGCAAGGTGTTTGAGATTGAATGCGGGACTTCCGAAGGTTTTTTGGGCAGAAGCAGTGAGTATGGCATGCTTTGTTATAAACAGGTCACCGAGTGCTGCTTTGGATGGGAAGGTTGCTGAGGAGATATGGACAGAGAAAGAGGTTGACTACTCAGGGTTGAGAATCTTTGGGTGTCCGGCCAATGTTCATGTTCCCAGTGATGAGAGGTCAAAGCTTGATGCGAAGTCTAGACAATGTATCTTTCTTGGTTATGAGAAAGGGGTCAAAGGGTACAAGCTTTAGGATCCAGAGACAAAAAAGGTGGTGATCAGTAGGGATGTGGTATTTGATGAGGACTCTATGATCAAGGCACATCAGAAGGTTCAAAATTCTGAGTCAGAGGAAGTGAACAGCAGATAGCAGAGCATACAGATTGAGCTGGAGAGTTTTGATATAGGCGATACTCAACCAGATGAACAGCTTGATCAACAGCAGCAACCGGAACAGCAGCAAAACTTGGCCACTGAGGGAACCAAGCGGACTATCAAGCCACCGGTGAGGTATGGGTTTGAGGACTTGGTTTCTTATGCATTGACTACTACTAGTGGGGATCCATCTACTTTTCAGGATGCTATCACGAGTTCTGAAAGGGACAGATGGATGGAAGCCATGGTAGAGGAAATGGAGTCTTTGCATAAGAATAAGACTTGAGAGTTGAAAGAACTGCCCAAGGGAAAGAAGCCAGTGGGTTGCAAGTGGGTATACAAACGGAAAGAGGCAGCAACAGAAAAGGAGAGGGAAAAGTTCAAGGCTCGGTTAGTGGCAAAAGGGTATTCACAGAGGAAGGGGATTGATTTTGATGAGGTCTTTTCTCCAGTGGTGAGGCATACGTCAATCAGGACTATCTTGGCATTGGTGGCTAGCTATGATCTGGAGTTAGAGCAGATGGATGTGAAAACGGCATTCCTCCATGGTGATTTGGAGGAAGTCATATACATGGAACAGCCTGAGGGGTTCAAGCAGCCAGAGACTGAGCATCTCGTTTGTAAGTTGAAGAAGTCACTTTATGGGCTGAAACAGTCTCCAAGACAATGGTACAAGAGGTTTGACTCTTTCATGATGTGGATTGGGTACACACGCTGTGAGTATGATTGTTGCGTTTTTGTTAAGAGTCTTGATGATGGTTCTTATATTTTCTTGCTTCTTTATGTGGATGATATGCTGATTGCTGCAAGGAGTATGGTTGAGGTTAACAGGTTGAAGTCTTTATTGGGTAAAGAGTTTGACATGAAGAATTTGGGAGCAGCTAGGAAGATACTTGGGATGGAGATTCGCAGAGATAGGTCAGCTGGTAAGTTGTGGTTATCTAAAAAGAATTATGTGGTAAAAGTGTTGGAGATGTTTAGTATGAATAATGCCAAACCGGTCAGCACTCCATTAGCAAGTCATTTCAGATTATCTTCAGCTCAGTGTCCGACGTCAGATGAAGAAATTGAGGATATGTCAAAGGTGCCTTATGCAAGTGCAGTGGGTTGCTTAATGTATGCAATGGTTTGTACAAGGCCCGATTTGGCACATGCAGTTAGCACAGTCAGAAAGTACATGGCCAAACCAGGCAGAGAGCATTGGAAGGCAGTCAAGTGGATGTTCAGATACTTGAGAGGTACTTCGGATCGCAGGATTTTGTTTGGTAAGCAACAAGGTCAGATTTCAGTTGTTGGGTATGTGGATGCGGATTATGCTGGGGGTATGGATGACAGAAGGTCGACAACGGGTTATGTGTTTACACTTGTGGGTGGGCCTATTTGTTGGAGATCCATGGTACAACCTTTGGTGGCTTTATCTACTACTGAGTCTGAGTATATGGCAGTGACTGAGGCGGCTAAGGAAGCATTGTGGTTGAAAGGGTTCGTTAAGGAGCTTGGCATAGATCAAGGTGGAGTTCAGTTGCATTGCGACAGTCAGAGTGCCATTTATTTGGCAAAGCATCAGGTGTATCATGCTCGAACCAAGCATATCGACGTGAGGTTTCACAAGGTGAGAGAGTTGATTGATGCAGGTGATTTGATACTGGAAAAGGTGCACACTTCTGAGAATGCAGCTGATATGTTGACAAAGACAGTTACTGCAGTCAAGTTCGAGCATTGCTTGAACTTGATTAATGTCTCCCGGTGCTTAAAAAAAGAGATGAAAACAATGAACAAGTCCAAGAGTTGGAAAGAAAGAGGTATTTGAATTGCAATTGCAGACGAATAATGGTGCAACCGAGACACAAAAGCGAGAGGGGAAAAAAAGAAGAAGGGAGAAGCCAAAATCAAAATCAAAATCCAGAAAGGTTCAGATCAAACTGCCTAACTTGTGGATAATATTACTCCGGTATATGTAAAAAGAGACTAGGAGGTTGCTGTTGCTACGAGGAACTACAATACATGAGAAATGACTGCCCGGAATCGCAAACAAATGCAATTGTTGTTTCCAAAGAGAGAATGCTAGAAACAAAGGAAAATGTTGGAGCACTCAATGATAGTAACTAGAGACAAGCTAGTAAGAAAGGACTTGGTCAAAGACAGGAAATGATGTACACAGTAGTCCTAGGCTTTGTACAGGAAACAAAGAACAAGATAGCAGGTACATTGACAACTTATTCCCTATCAGCATTTTTGCTTAGAGATTCAGGTTCAACTTATGCGTTTGGGGCACTGCGTTTTGCTGTTAAAATTCCTCAAGTACTTGGATTCATTAATTATGAACTTCTAGTTTTCCAAACCTTTAGTAAGTCGGTGATGTGAAGTATTACCATCTATAAAGATTGTGAGATATTTATAGATGAAAAATGTTTGTTGGATGATGTGATACCAATGGAGATGTGTTATTTTTAAGGTAATACTGATTACTAAGTACAACTGTGCTATACCAGAGTTTTTGCCACAAGGGATTGTGTAATGAAAAAAAAAAAAAAGAAGAAGGTTTGGTAGTTTACATTCTTGAATGTGAAAAATTTCAGCTTACGGAAATAGAAGTAATGTCACCCTCATACTCATTCTGTGACCCATCGACGATTGCTAACCAATGCTATCAATGATTATCTGTCTAGTGTATTTATCACCTTAAAATTAGCTAAGTTACCTGTCATTCGCAGATTCATGAAAGTTTGTTCTACTGATCTACCATAGGCACTAGCAGAAATGAAAGGGCTAAGGACTCTGTTATTGGACCTTCAAATAAAAGTTTTTACAAGGATCCTAAGAACCAGTTTATGTAAGATGTTATAGGTATAGCTAAAGAAAGGTACAGAATTGGACACTCCTGTACGTATGTGACTAAGGGAGTATACGACACTTGCAATTTAGTTAATGTGCGCAAAAGATGTGAGGTTATTAGATGTACCTTAAAAAAAAAAAAATTCCCAAACTATAAGAACACACACTGTGGATGAATCTTACCTATTACGTACCAATATGAGTATAAGACTTTTTGTCTCGACGTTGTGATCATGTGTTTTTAGATATGAAAGAGTTATACTCAGCTTTGTTAATGCACCAATTAGTTCCCATTACCAATGACGTTTGACTGTTACCTTCTTCTAAGCCTCTTGTATCGAAATATGATTAAAATAATCGAAGTCGCAGATATATCCCATATGTAACTTTGAAAGTAGGAATTTCTGTTATTGTTCCACATTCTATTCAATCAAGCCCTTGAGCTCCCTATTATTTTTAGTTCACACTTAAGCCTTCAGCAGGCGATTGATCTTGGAGATTTTCCTTGAAATGCGTTAGGCCGACGCAGTTCAAGGCAACTATCTAGATCAATCCCTTACATTCTCTAATCTTGGAAGTTTTTCTTGAAACGCGTTAAGCCGACGCCGTTTCAAGGAAAATATCTAGATTAGTCCCGAACCTTCTTTGCAACTCTGTTCTCATTTTCTTTCTTGTTCTTGTGAAACCTTGTTTCTTGTCTTTTACTTGGATCCCGATGGTGAACACCGAAACTTTTGCTATTGAAAATTGTATAGCATATTGTATGTTCAGATTTGTGTTTCTAAAGAATGTCCTGTTCCAATTTCAAGCACATTGTCGGCGCGATCATTAAGTTTCAAGAAACTGAGTGTTAATTAGAGCCTCATCTAAGTATCAGAGTTTGTTTTCTAGACCCACTATGAACCCGACTACTCCTATGAACGTCTGCAACAAATGGCTGATGGGATTTTATCATAACTGTATAGGGTTGAGGTTATTAACGATGACAAGTTGAAAATCTCTTCAACTCGCTAGACAATCAAAAAAATTGAGGACTTCTTGAGAAGGGTTGCATCATACCGGTTGACAAGGAGAAGAAAACTTACTGTCTAGATATAGAAACGTCACCCAAAAAAAAAAAAAAAAGGGAGTAGAAGGGTTTAGAAGTCGAAACAGAGACACATGAAGGCAATTGAACCACTTGTATGTAGTGGTTTCGTAACCTTTAAGTATTATGTTAGTGTAATTTGCTTAATAAAGGTTATGATACCTTACCTAGTGAGAAAACTTAGCGGTTTATCTAGTAACTCAGTCACACTAGACTGTATGTGAAAATTTAGTTTTTCACATTTCTAAATAAAAAAGAGTTTTGCTTTAAGGGAAAAGCCTCAAAGTTACCTATGTACGGTAACCTGTTGGTAACTTGAGTCTCTAGAATTGTTTGACATACTTAGCATGTGATGATTTCCAGATGTTTTTTTCCCAAGAATGTTCCACTTGTTGAAGTCCAGTCATTAGAGAGAAGCCATGGTAGAGAAAGAAGAAAATATAGAGAAGCTATATTAATTGCTCTTATTGGAAATATATTCTCTAACCTAACTACTTAGCGAATTCAAGTTTGGAGGACCAAACTCCCTAAGGTGGGGAGAATGTAAAGCCCGGTTTCTAAAATGCACTTAAGAGACTCTGATTAGGGTACATGATAAAAAAAAAGGTATGTGGTTAAGGTTAATTGGTCTTTTCAGTTTATGTCTCTACGGTTTTTAAGACACGAGGATAGCATGATATAATTTTAGGGATTCGGTACTTCTCTTTAGAAATTGAACAGTACCATAATGATCTACACATTTTTATTAGTTTATGTTCAATTTTTCATATTTTTCGGATATCGGAATGTGAATACAATTAATCGAGTCGGTGCAATGTTTAGCTGAAACAAAAGGACAGGTGTCAACTGAAAATTCTCCTAGAGTCTTAATCTGCCACGTTGAGTGCCACTTATCAATACTCCTTCTCACTCATCAACAAAGGAGCAAAATAAAACAAGGAGAAATAAAATAAGAAAATAGAAAACAGTGGAAGAGAGAAAGAAGGGCAGTTCACACACCCCCTCCTCTGATTCAAACCGACTTTCCATTCTTCTGTGCGCCGCCGAAAAATTAGCGGGTAATTAACCCCTCTCTCTCTCTCGTCCCTATGTGGACCACCACCGCACGCGGCGACGGCCATGGCTGGACCTTCCCGTACTTTTTCGGTGAAATACATTAACAAGTGCAATTAGATATGGGATTGCTAAGTATGCCTGTATGTGACTTAGTTTAGTCCTTAATCAAGTAATAGTTTTGTTGAAGTAAAGGAATTGGGAGCCAGACAATTGGAGCCCTAATTAGCTTACTGTTGGAAACATATATGTATACCTTATGAGTGTGTTTAAGAAAGGATGATTACACAAGCACCGGCCTTGCCATCTAAAGGTGACGGTGTGATGTTAGCATGATTCTATGAACACCGGCCTTACCATCCAAAGGTGACGGTGAACACCGGCCGTGCCATCTAAAGGTGACGGTGTAAAGTCATTATGATTCTATGATCGCAAAGTTTGATGCATCCAGACAGCGGTGTCCCGAGTCTGGGAGACGGATTTTAAAGATACCATGACCAACGAAGGGGTTATAAGGGAGGAATGTTATGTGGCACCAGCTGCCAGTGATTTGATCATTTCACATCATGTGGGGTCGCTCCCCTATTCATGTATAGCCGTTGGATGTTCATCACAAGACTATGCAAGGTTTACATGATATAAGTTTTTCTCATGAGCTTTATGCTAAAGTTACGTTATGCTATGTACAAGAAGTTTCTGAATAATATTCCATGGTAAAACGTATAACTCTGGTATTTTATCTCACACAAGCTGTCGGCTTATGAAAATTAATTATTTTCCTACAGGTATTGCCAAGTAGGATTGAGAAATGCTGCTGCCTGGGGGACATGTAAAGAAAGTATTTAGTCAAAATTTTGAAAACTTCACATATGGGAATTGACTAATTCTTATTTTGTGTAAGTTCACTTTATATTGTAAGATTTTATACTTTTATGGCTCTGACAGTATGTTCTAATATTCAGATTGCTTCCGCAGTTTAGAATATTTTTCTTTACAATCCTTGCATCTCATACGACTGAGTAATGAGGCCTCGGGTGGAGGTTAGATCCACTGGCCGGTCATGATAATCCTTTTATCTTAATTACAGGGATAGGGTCGTGACAGTTTTCTTGCTCAAACCATCTGGATCACGGCTATCTTCTGTCGGGTCTTTTATTATTAAAATATCAGGTGTAGATACTATTCAAAAACAGACCATATTTACAAGCCATGTGTGATTTTAGAAAATAAAGCTTCTTCGGTTGTTCAATACGATCAGAAGCTTAAAAGCTGGTTCCTATTGATGGCTTGGAGGAACGGTACTATTCAGGGCCGCCTGACGGCCAAAATGCTGTTTAGTGTCAGTTTGAAACCCCGCGCGTGCTATCTAAGACGCCGGGCGGTGTTCTAAAAACTTTGCAAAAGACCTGACAGTGAGAGGGATACTCTGTAAAACCGTGCACGGTATTACGAAATGCCGTGCAGAAGAATGCTGCGACCCAGACAGTTTCTGCTGAAAACTCCCTTCATTTTGCATCATTCTTATCATCACTGTACAGTTAACACCACGAGCACGCCAATGTGATTTATTACCCGTGTCCCTTTCCCCTTTGCTTGCATATTTAAGAGTTTGATTTTCTGAAAGATATTTTAAATCCCCCCTTTGAAAGAGTAGAGACCGGTTTTTTTTTTTTACCGGGCGAATGGGGTGCATTTTTCTCAACAAAACCTTCCCCATCCGTAACGTGGCTCCCGAACCCAAAAGTCTCAATGTTTTTGCTAAATCAAAAGCCTTTTCGAAACAAACTCTCGGTTTCTCGCGTCATCTATCTCGAAAATCCGGGTGGCGATTCTTTGCCTTCGGGCGCGCGTCGGCATGGGGAGTCCACAGATATAGAATACATTCAATAATATACTACAATACCCAAAGGAACTTCTCAATCGAAAGTAACTCATACAAACTCAGCATATGCATTCAACGAATAACTCACACATATAATCACAACACATGCGGTGGCATGTCTGCCACATTCCCATGTAACCAAGGTATTGTGTCCCGCACACCACATTCCCATTCACCGTTAATTAGATGGCATGACCCATGATATGGTGTGATTCACTCCACAATCCTTTAGCAGTTACAATCAACACCCAACAAACATATATCAATAGCTAAATCTCAATAGCATGATATACAATCACCACTGTAACGATCCAATTCGTCAAGCACCACAGAGTATCATAATCCGAATTAAAAATATAAACCACTTCCTTAAAACCTACACAAAAAACCATCACACATACTTCGTCCTTCTCATTACGACAGTATTGTTACATGGCAAAATTATTAAAACTCACAAACAATTGGTGAAGTCTATAGAAACCCATCCCCCAATTCATATGCCCACGGCCCTTTCCATTTAATCCCATCAACTAAAAACAAAACCACAGCCGTGAACCCCCTTTCCCTTTTCCCCCCTTTTTCCCGGTTCCCCCCTCCCCCTGTCTCCTTATTAATCTTGTGTATTAATCACACATATTCTATCCTCCCATGCACACATGCACGTGTAGTACTTTGGGGCAGTAAACTTCTCCCTTCGTACACGTGTACTAGGCTACCAGCCAAGCCTTTTAAGGAGTATCTCTAATACTCCCTAAACCCAGTTAACCAAAGACATATGTAACTTCTAAAATCCATGGCAAGTTTTGTTTGATAATCCCAATGACGTGAAATTCACTTGTACACACACCCCTCTTTGTTTTCGTCCCAAAAATGGGTCCCATTTTTCAGCTTAATTTCACGTTCACACACACATCCAACGGTTCACATGCACAGCCTCGCAAATTCGGATTTATAATGAAAAGATTATTTTAATACACGAGTCAACCACCACCACGACCCGACCCAGTAGAAAAATGAAGTACGGGTCTCACAATTATCTCCCTCTTCAAAGAATTTCGTCCCCGAAATTTCGTTTATCTACCTCAAATCACAACAACCAACAACTTTGCCACATATTCTCCATATATAAAATCTTTCGAATATGGTATAATGCCATTGCCGACACTCAATGAATATTTCCATTCAACAACGAGTCTGACACAAAGAAATACCACACCATCAATTCATCAAACTTAGCCGAAATCTCCATAAATTTCTCACATATAGGCTCTTCGGCTAAAATCTACCATGTAGTGCCATAAATATCACAATAGTTAACCTCAAAATACTTATAATTACGCCACTAAGGCAACATTCATAATCACGCCACTAAGGCAACGCCACTAAGGCAATATTCAAAATCACGCCACTAAGGCCACGCCACTAAGGCAATATTCATAATCACGCCACTAAGGCAATGCCATTAAGGCAATATTCAAAATCACGCCACTAAGGCCACGCCACTAAGGCATTATTCATAATCACGCCACTAAGGCCACGCCACTAAAGCTATGTACCACACCACGAAAGCCACACCACGAAGGCCAAGCATCACATGAACCCAAAAGCATATCAAACCCCCAAATCATCCTGGAATCATACCACAGTTCCTTGGTAGTTCATATCACATTACACAAAACAACAAAACTGTTGAAACATGAAAATTAAAAGCGTAGAAATTTTCACATGCACTCCCTTTTCTTCTTTGTGATGCTAGGAGGAAACATGTTCACCACGTGCACATGCTCATCGAACCGATATTGTTTGCCACCCTTCCATACCCAATCGATTTCCATCCCAGTTACTTTCCTTTATAATCTGTCAACAAGAGCTCAACTCTTTCTTGGACCTGTTTACATAGATTGAAAACTTGCTACTAACAGCATGAGATTGGGCTAAATAATACAATCATCAGTATTAATCTAGAACGATTCAAAAGAGGAGCAAATTAATACAATTCCATTTAACAAATACCCATTACTCCTGGTACTTCCTCGTACTTCAATACACATAATTATAAAACTTAACAATACCCATGGTTATAAAACTTACCAAATATCCGCTCCTCGTGGATCTTGATCACACTAATTCCTTTACTTTCCTTTTCTTTTTCTTTTTCCAAAATAATCACCGCATAAAATAACACCAAGAGCAATTATCTCACGGGTTTAATACATAATCACTTATCCATTCCTATCACCCTCACCAACCAGGAAGCAGCAACTAAACCGATTTAACCACAATACCACCCTCAAATATGACACGCCACACTTGCATGCAAATTTCATTATTTTTAATATACGGGGTATTACAATCAACTGCACTAACCAAGGAACACCAGTAGAGATTTCGTTTAGGAACAAATTCAGTATTCAAGCACCATCTGATTTTTTTTTTTCGTCCATTAATTTTAGCATTAGATAAATCATTTAGTCATGTATGCACGCACAAACTTTACCCCACAACCCAAACCCTTTCGAGATTCAGCAGATCTTAAACATAATAGTAAACACAAAAGAGAATCAAAACTACTCACCAAAATTAGATAAAGGGTTTTCTTCTTCTTCTTTTTTTAACCGGATCCCATGTAAGATCTATCACCTAAGCTCTGATACCAACTGTAACGATCCAATTCGTCAAGCACCACAAAGTATCATAATCCGAATTAAAAATATAAACCACTTCCTTAATACCTACATAAAAAACCATCACACATACTTCGTCCTTCTCATTACGACAGTAAACAACATGGCAAAATTATTAAAACTCACAAACAATTGGTGAAGTCTATAGAAACCCATCCCCCAATTCATATGCCCACGGCCCTTTCCATTTAATCCCATCAACTAAAAAAACCACAGCCGTGAACCCCCTTTCCCTTTTCCCCCCTTTTTCCCCGTTCCCCCCCTCCCCCTGTCTCCTTATTAATCTTGTGTATTAATCACACATATTCTCTCCTCCCATGCACACATGCACGTGTAGTACTTTGAGGCAGTAAACTTCTCCCTTCGTACACATGTACTAGGCTACCAGCCAAGCCTTCTAAGGAGTATCTCTAATACTCCCTAAACCCAGTTAACCAAAGACATATGTAACTTCTAAAATCCACGGCAAGTTTTGTTTGATAATCCCAATCACGTGAAATTCACTTGCACACACACCCCTCTTTGTTTTCGTCCCAAAAATGGGTCCCATTTTTCAGCTTAATTTCACGTTCACACACACATCCAACGGTTCACATGCACAGCCTCGCAAATTCGGATTTATAATGAAAAGATTATTTTAATACACGAGTCAACCACCACCACGACCCGACCCAGTAGAAAAAGGAAGTACGGGTCTCACAACCACCATGTAACATCTCATTAAATATTACCATATCAAACACACTCACCTTCATGTCGACCGAAGTATGCCAAACTAAGGTTTCGGCACCTCCCGAATGACCGGCTCTTTACCTAGCCACAAGTTAACTCATATTAGTTACGAATTCAATGAATACTCGGCACAAAATTACAAAGCTAACAAGAAGCTAAACAATGTCTATCGAATACAAATATGACCATGTCAACACCTAGAAGTGTGCCAAAATAAGCATAAAGTTCAAATATGAAATAACTCTTGAAATCGGTTTGTACATTTTTGACCAATTTGTCTTATTTTAGCCATAACTTTTAATTGGCTTAGAATTAGATCATGAAACCACCACCAACGGAAAGTACGTTTTGAGTACATCAATCTTGATATAAAATTTGCCCAAAACAGAGTACGGATGAAAAATTTATGAACGTCCGAAGTTTCTCAACAATTGCTGAAAAGATATCCAATAGGTATAGGTACCACAAAACTCAGTACAGGTACGCACCCGAAAATGACCCAAATGTTTCAGTTCTGGTCTGCCGGTACAGGTACCACCAAAAAGTGGTACAGGTATCAACTAGGTTTTTCAGCGAAAATCCAGCATGATTTCCTTCCGACTCCCCACCTTTTCTTTTACTCAAACCACATCTAAAACCCCTCAAACTACACCAAATCATGCTTTAACTCATGCAAATTAAAGAGCTACTCAAGAATATCAAATCCCAAGAATCAAAGAAGCTTAAAAGACAACAACTCAAAAGATTCAAGTGGTATTCTTCTCACTCCTAAATCACCTAATTAAGGCATGAACCCAACTATTAAAGCATGAAATTAAGCTTACCCAAACATGAAATCTAATAATTAAAACATGGAATTACCTAGATGATCAACAACCTAGCCAACCAAGAACCTCCAAGCTCTCCTCTCTTCTTTTCTTCCTTCTTCTTTCTATTCCTCTTCTCTCTCGCTCTCTCTACGTTAGGAATAAGATGAGAAAAGAGAAAGAATATCTAACAAAATATCCCCCAGGAAATTTGACAAAGGTCTAAGGAAAATTATCCAACACAAGTGAAACCACATGCTCACTTATGCTCCACCCTTAAATCACACACAAGACCCTCAAACTTCCAATAAAAATAAATCAACCCCAAAAACATATAATTTAAATTAAAAGATGAATTAAATACTCTAATATCCGGGATGGGTATTACATTTCTTGTTTTTATGGTATTCAAAATCACTGTGTTGCTCGTAATGGTAATAGGGTGGCTAATGCTATAGCTAAATATGTCCTATCATTAGACTCCCCGCTAACTTGGCAACAGAATCTTCCGAGCTGGGTTCATAGGGAAGCTAATTTTGATGTTTCATCTTTGCATTAATAAAAATACCAGTATCTATTGAAAAAAAATAAAAACAAAATCACTGTGTTGCATAAATAAATATTGATGATAAGTGCCAAAATATTACATATTTTGGCCCTCCAAATTATATTTATTAGTCCTTTATTTTTGTTAGCAGATTTTTATTATGTGCTTTTATGTTTATAGGTTGCTCGAGCCCGTTGTCCGAGAATTTGGGTAAAAAGAAGAATTTATGGAAGTTATGGATCAAAATGCAAAGTCCTTCGAAGTTGAATGGCTAATGTTTTATAATTTGAAGTTCAAGGGCCTTATATGTTATTAGGGGTTTAAAACCCTACTCCTATAATATAATATATAAGTCAGTCTACTGACGTGAAAGGGGGGACTCCTGACGGAAGAAAAAGAAAAAAAGGCTGCTGCTGCCGTGGACAAGATTGGAGGAAGCGATCCATGAATTGGTTCGGCACTGACGATACACGGACGGGGGCTGGCATTCTTAGGTTCGAATGAAATTTAGTTTTTCTTTCGAGTTTTATTTCTTTCAAGTTTTTGATGCTTTATTCAATTACTCGCACTATAATAATTAGTTTTAATTTATGTTCTTTATTAAAGTTGTTCATTCGAATTCAATAAGTTATTATCTCTCGTTTATTTTCTTTCTCCAGTATTAGAAGCATGGTTCAAGTTAGGGTTTATTTTATTTTATACGCAATGATTAGTGAGTAGTCGTATGGGTAGGGTTGCGGGGTGATTAGCACACCGTAATTAGTCCGGGTACTGCTCCTTTTATCAGACAATGAAAAAAATGATTTTAGATTGGAAAATACTTCCCGCGGACGAACCCGGGCATCGTCGGAGCCCATGTGAACGGGGAAATGGGGGTCCAAAACTCATTTTTCGTTGCGCATGGGTATACGGCGACCATAGGGTCTCGCATCTTACGGGGTATCTATTTCAATCTAAAATTAAACGTTTTTAAGAACTCCAAACAAAGCAGATTAATCCGGACTAGTTACAAGTGTTATAAACCCTATGATCGTGCCTCCTTTTAATTTTCTGAAAATACAATCAATTTCTAGATTTTAGTTAATCTCTCAATCAAACTGCAAGGGGTGGCTACCTAAGAGTCCATTTAAATTATAACAATTCGAGTTTTTAGTCAGCACACATCACCGTCTTTGTGGATTCGACTCCGGACTTACCGGATATTATGCTGTATCGGTCTCCACCCTACGCTTGGGGTAATCCATTATTTTAGGACTAGGAAATCGGTCAAGCAATTGACCCACTATTTTGCATGCTAAAACTCATAGATTAGTTTAGATAGTTTGTTTAATTTCTCTAGAATGCCCCTGGGTAGCTTCTGAGTATGTTTTAGAGCCCAGGCATGCAAAGCAGTTCTTGAAAATCTAGTCAGGATCAACGCGCGAGAGTTTCACTCCATCGCACGATTGTTCCCTTATTTCCAAGAACAGCCCTTGCATGGGCCAACTTGGTCTATGGCTTTTGTTTTAGTACCCCCACTGTTTAGGGGTTGTATCTCAAATTCATTTATTCTGTTGTAATTATTATTTACTTTCAGTACATATAAACCGCTTGGTTTGATCCTGGGTGTGTACGGGTCCTTCCAGAGCCCAGAGGGAGGCAAAACTGAACCTGTTGGATGAATATGACCATCATGAGATGGTATGAGTTTGATGCGCGACAGTTGACTTGCATGCTGGCAATCCATTCATGTAAGTTGGCTATTGTTCGTACCAAATTCATACCAACGCATTGTTTTGATATCCAGTCACAATGTGGAGCTTTACCTCATTTATTTCTAGCATATCGTCCATCCATGTTAATTTTCGATCATATCCTGCAAATTGTTACAGTTTTTAATCCCCGATTAACTGTTTTCCCGTCCTAATTGGCTAAAAATTGTTTAAATAAAAGAAGAATCGCAAATATTTTCACAAAAAAGTAGAAACCGATCTCTGGTTTGGGCGATGGGGTGCCTTGAAAACCCTTCCCCTCTCGTAACCTAGCTCCCGAACCCAAATATGGTTATGACGGACTGGTTCCTTAACTTTTTCAAAATCCAAACAGCGCAGCAAGCGTTTCAAATACGGTTCCTTGGGTGTCGGACCTTCAAAATCCGAGTGGCGACTCTGTATTTTTGAGCGCTTGCCGTTCGCGCTCCCTCAATTCCGGGCTCTCGCGTTTGCAAATCCCGAAATTTCCAAGGGCATGCTGCCCACAATGAGATGCATGACAGCTCTTGTACTTTTATCGAGTTTGCCAAATAGTTGGAACGGATTGGTTGTGGCAATGAACAATTCTTTCGGGTCCTCAAAGATAAAATTGGAGGATGTTGTGCGATTGACATCGAGAGAAAATGCTCGGAGAAAAACCTTAGGGGAAGGTGAGAAACTTTTATGTATATCGGGGATACCAAGGGTGTTGGTATTCCCTCTGGTCCGTTTTGTATTTTTTGGCTATTTTTCGATCACATTTGAATGATCAGTTTCGTTCATTTTGTAGAGTTCGGTGAGAACATTAATCATACCAAAAATCATGTTCATTGAACTTTAGTAGATACATGATCGGCACACGTGAAATTGAAGAAAACCAAAACTGGGTCCAAAAACACACTGAATTGGAACCCAATTTTGATTTTTTTTTTTTGGCAATTTTCATGTGTGCCGATCATGTATCAAATAAAATCCGATGAACATGATTTTTGATATGCTTAAGGTTCTTGTCGAACTCTACAAAATAAATGAATCCGATCAACAAAATGTGATCGAAAAATGACCAGAAAATGAGAAACGGACCGGAGAGGATACCAACTCCCTTGGTATTACCAGTAACCATAAAAGTTTCCCGGGGAAGATGTTACTTCTAGTTTAGCGTGTAGTACTGAGAAAACGGGTAGGAATAACAATAGGGGTAACAAAATGGGTAGAGCTAGCCAGATCGATCGAGCTCAAAGTATCGCAGGGGTAAATCTTGTGGAGGAGATGCGAAAGCAGAGGGTTGCTGGGACTAAAGTCAGAAGGGAGATTGTAAAGCACTGAAGAAGCAAGAGAACGGAAATTATCAAGAAGGTAAGAACAATGTTAATGTTATCGATGATTCAAATAGTGATGCTTTGATTCGTTCGTTGCATTCTCACAGTGAGTCTTGGATTATATACTCGAGAGTCTTGCTTTATGTCATTCTACGCATGGATATATTTTAGAACTATGTGTAGGGGGCTTTCTGGAACAGTGGCAGCTCCAGGGATATGTGATAAGGTGTTTAGAAATTGCCTTAATTCTACTAGCTATTATATTAACTAATAATATATGTACAAAATCTCATATGATTTTATAAATAGTATGGTCAAAAAAATATTTTTATTCTTAAAAACTTAAAAATATATACTATTTTTTAAACAAAAATTTAATTTTTTTGAAAGTTGTATTTTGTAGTAGATAGTGTTTCGAGAACGGAGGGGATAAAATTTTAGTATTTTACAGTTGTCCTAAATGAGTTTTCATATTTTTAGCCAACGTTTAAACATCATATTATTAATCTACTAAATCCCTTGTGAAAGAAATTGCAACAAGTACGTTGAGGTTGACTTTCTCAAAAATATGTTCTTTAGGATGACATTATGAGATTTTCTATCATAGTCTTAAATTCGAAGGAATATTATTCAAGTAAACGGGGTTTGCACTGTAGTTGAATTTTTTTAAAGCTTTGCCAATAATTTTGTAAGCTAACTAGACAAAAAAAGGTTATTATCATGAATGTGAAATTAACATATTTAGACTATCGACAATAAAGATGAAGAGAGAACTCAGAGCATAATACCTACACCAATATATTCTTCTTTCACTTTCTTTTTACAATTTTTTTAATTATCATTATGAGCATTTATTTGATGTTATGTGTGTTCAAGTATGAATTACCTGGATTGATGAGCTGTAATTAGATTGTGATTGAGTGTACATTTAGTTTTGGGTTGGTTGTTCAAGATTTTTAGAATTGGGTGTTCATTGATATTTACGTTGGTGTTCAAAGAAAGGTTCGCTTATTTATATGTATTCTAAACAAAAAAAAAAAATTTGTTCGGGTGTTCAGTTGACCATGGAACCCACAACATGAAGCTACCTCTATTCTGGAAGATCTATTTAGATAATAATGATCTCTGCAACATGCTTGGAAAGGGGGATGCACTGATTACTCAGATAAACGGAACAGTACTGAGATTGAATCATGTTAGACGCGCGCCTAGTATGACAAGGAATTATCTGATTTCAGATGGTCAGTTGTCAAGGATGGAGTTGTAACATCGTTCACAACTGGGGCATGGAAGATGAGCAGGGGCAATGATCTTGGCTTAGTTGATCACCAGGGTTGTGATTACCCGAATTTCGACATTGACTCAAAATGAATATGCCTCCAAAAAGTTTCAAATTATAGGCCATAGAATCATTGTATAATACAATTGGTTTAAATCCTCAAAATACACAAATACTCCAAACATCTCTGCACCAAAATAATCCCTTTAATGCACAAATGGGTCGCCAATTATCCATCTTGTACCTGAAATTACAAATTACGCGAGAAGTATATAATACGACGGAGTAATGGGGGAAATTCATTAGCTTAATCAACATATCTTGATTTTTCAAACAGGACTTCACACAAGGGCATTCCTAGGTACGTATACAAACAAAATCTAGGCCCTCACAGCTTCAATCATTGCCATTGGGCCTTTTTGGTATATCTAGGGGATGGTTGGCCAAGCCCACTTGTTCATGTACCCAATAATTCTAAGGCATTCAGCCGCCATATCATACTCAATGAACATAACAACTACTCACTTAATAGGATGATCTTGTTCGCCAAAAAAAAAAAAAGAAAAACTACTCATGATGTCGATAATGAATGATAGAATCCTATGAATGCTTTGATTAACAATAAGATTACAAAGAGGATATATAACAAGAAAATACTCTAGTAATTTGAGAGCGTAAAGTACATATACGATACTTCAAGCTGTGATTGTAGCCATTGGATATATGAATAGATAACCTCTTAAAATTTGACTAATTTAGCCCTTGATTTCTCCCATCAGTACGCAAAAATTGCTTTGTGTCATATATATATATATATATATATATATATATATATATATATATATATCTTCCCAAATAATCATGGGTAACTTGCAAGGCCAAGTGGCCAACCTCTTCAAATGTAAGTGCACACCCTCCCTTCTTTGCCCTATTTGTAACATTGAGATCGGGACTATAGAGCACACCCTGTTCCACTGTCCCTGGACTTGTGCAGTGTAGTTTGAAAGTGCTAAGCCTTTTGGATCCTTGACCACCTTATTGTTGCAGCAGACCAATGGTTGGATGACTATTGTGTGGAACTCTGGCTAAAGAAACAACTCAAGAAACAATAGAGTCCATTTTTCAGTTGTGTTGAGCCATTTGGAAAGCGAGAAATGCCTTTGTGTTCACTGGTAATTAAACCATCAATCCTTAAGGATACTATTGAGGTAGCATGTAGTGCTAACAAGGACTACTCACTTGCTCTCTTTTCTAGCGTAAAAGCCCCTCCCCCCCTCCTCGTGATGCAAGGTGGCTACCCCCTCCTCGTCTGTGATTAAAATTAATTGTGATGGAGCACACTTGTCCTCCCGCAGCAAGGCTGCATTTGGCATCATTTCCAGAGACAGTGGTGGACTCACTCAGTTTTGGAAGGTTGGTCATGTGAAGTGTCATCTGCTATCTCTATAGAGGCTTGGGCTCTATGGATAGCATGTACTGTAGGAATAGAACATGGGTACTCACAGGTGGAGTTTGAATCAGACTGCTTGGAGCTTATCAATTGCTTTAACAACAAAAACTCCCCCTGCCCATGGAAAATTTCTGCCATTATTGACGATATTAAGAGTTGGGCTACTAACAAGGACTGGTCATGTACTTGGTGCTGTAGAGAAAAGAATAGAATAGCGCATTGGCTTGCCTCATCATGTTTGAGCAAGTCGGTTATACTTTTATCGGGTTGTATTTCGCCTGAGCTTGTTCAGTTACTATGAAAAGATGTTTTCAAAAAAAAAAAAGTGATGATGCAGCCTTGAAATGGAGTATAATATTGTGAAGTTTGGAAGAAAGCGACCATTTGGTATCGCAGTTTTCATGGAGGAGTAAATTTATAAGAGCATACCTTCGTCCTCTAAATTTAGAAGTCCATATATATATATATAGAGGAATTTTCAAGTGAGGGATCTCTCATTTTTTTTAAAATGAGGGACTTTCATTTCCCTATCAAATTTTGAAAATCCGAGCCGCTCAATGTGGGCAAAACGTGATTTTAAGGGTACTCGCGAGAAATCAGCAAAAAAAATGACCGGGAAGGGCTTCATCCGAGCAGTTTTTTTTGAACCGTTCAATGAAAACTGCTCGGATGAAGCCCTTCCCAGTCATTTTTTTTTGCTGATTTCTCGCGAGGACCCTTAAAATCACGTTCTGATCACTTTGAGCGGCTCGGATCATCGAAATTCAATCAGGAATAGGAGTCCCTCATTTAAAAAAAAATGAGGGATCCCTCACCGGAACCTAACTCTAATGCGGATGCCCGCATTCAAGCAAGTTGCGGACCACACCATTTCTCTCCTTTCCCAATTGAATTTCGATGATCCAAGCTGCTCAATGTATTCAGAACGTGATTTTAAAGGTACCCGCAAGAAATCGGGAAAAAAAAAATGACCGGAAAGGGCTTGATTTGAGCAGTTTTTATTTGAACAGTTCAATAAAAATAAACAAAAACTGCTCGGATGAAGCCCTTTCCAGTCTTTTTTTTTTGTTGATTTCTCGCGAGTACCCTTAAAATCATGTTCTGAACACATTGAGCTGCTCGGATCATCAAAATTCGATCGGGAAAGGCAAAGTCCGCAACTTACTTAAATACGGGCGCCCGCATTAGAAGGACCCTGTGTGTATGTATGTGTGTGTGTGTCTGTGTGTGTGTGTGTGTGTATATATATATATATATATATATATATATATATATATATATATATATATATATCTTGGTAAAGCCTTTGGGCTTTGGCCCTCATTGAAATATGTCTCCGGTTGCACCTACGTGCATATACACCACCCTTAGCCATCAACTGATATTAAAATTCTCCAACCATATATATATATATATATATATATATATATATATATATATGGGTAGTGAAGTGATCAGTATGCAATCATTCTCAATCGAGTCAGGTTTACTCGGGCTAGTAGTCATCTTGTGGTACTAATAGCTTCAAGTCTTTATGGTAAATGCCATAGTAATTAATTACTTGCTGATCCCAAAGTATGTTGACTTGGGCTCCTTAACTTTTGGTACTAGTTAGTAATTTCAAGTTTTTGAACCACATACTTGCACCCAAAGTATAGGAATGAATTAATTTGCAGATCAAATTTGGTTGGATAATATCTGGTGATAGATCGAATTAATTAATTTGTAGATCGAATTAATTATTCGAATTTGTAGATCGAATTTACTTGGGGCTATCTGGTGGTATTAATATCTTCAAGTCTGTGCTAATTACTTGCTCTACTCAACCTTTTGTACTAGTACTAGTTAATAATATCAAGTGTTAATTCGAGCCAATTACTTGCACCCGAAGCATATGAACTTGCACCCGAAGTATGCGAACGCGAACGTAATAGAATTTTGTGAAAACATCATAAGAAAAGGACTACCCTGTCTAGTTTACTCCGGTGGTAGTTTTATATTTAAATTAGTTGGTTGCAAAATTAATTATAAATCATATTTTGCTCTGCGTAAGGAATTTATTGTCTATGTTATAGTATAAATTATAAGTTTATGGTATGTTTGAGTACCTACCTTGTTGACCTTTCCCATGGACTTTAATTTGAATCGATCAAAGTCGCCTTATTGTATTGGGGGACGTAATTTACCACCACCAGACGGACGCGTATAAAATGGCTGCATTCGTCGTTTTGTTGACGTACTCCGTAGGATCAGGAGGATGATTCCTTGCATCTTACTCGTATAAGCCTCACTTATGTCGGTCTTCGGTCGGACTGTTTTCAGTAGTAACGTGTTGGGAGCTTTGTGCTTGCGATCAGAGCTTAGATATTAGTTTGCCTCTTGTTGTTTATTGTTTATCCTTATTTTTCAGGATTGACGCGTTTTTCCTTATCTCTGTATTTAGATGGAAAAATTATGTAGATGCCATATGGCTTTTACGAATGAAGTTTCTGCTTCGGATAAAAAATAAAAAGTAAACTATGGCTACACTGTTAGGTATACAATCAAATGTATAATAGACTGTGGGACCCACCAGAATTCATTATCTATAGGATAAATAAAGCGAATTACATCTTTCATTGACGTTGATACGATCCTTTAAGTATTTAGCCGACGTAACCACTCCCCTGGTTAGGGTCTGCATGTGTTGCCTTGCCTTTGAATCGATACACAGTTGATGAGGCCGATCATGTTTTGTCCCACATAAATGATCAGAGTCATTCAATATATTTAAAACATATTTTTAAGAGCCTTTGTAAATCGTCAACCCATTCGTACGTGAGTAAGAGTTGGAGTAGATCGATTTTCCTACATGAATTCCTAAGGACAAAAATTGAATAAATTGAGGTAGCCCTTACCAATATTCGAATGTAACTGAACTTTACACAAAAACCAAGTGATGTACTCATACTTGGGCTCTACACCAAAAGGTAAAATTTCATGGAGACCCCCTCATCTATCGACTTTTCTCACATGCACTCTCTCAACTTTAAAAGCGCTGCAAACAAAACCCGTCACCTATTCAAAATGAAAATCTATGTAACTTTGTTAACAAAATAAAAACATTGAGAAATTACCCTTCTTTGTTGCCCTTCTAAAACATTGAGAATTTACCCTTCTTTATTACCCTTCTATGTCCTATTTTCTCCCCCTCTCTTTCTCCCCCCTTCCAAAACGGCAGGAATCTCAATACTTTGAATCCCAATAGGAGTTGAAATTATACCCATTGATATATATCTTCAACCTAAAGGGAATTTTCTTCTTTTATCAGAAGGGGATCTCCAACTAATTGGAATTCTTAAGTTCGGCCAATTTCACATGGGAGTAAATTATTAACATATACGTATTGCCTCTTGTAAAAGAAAAGAAAAGAACAATGGGAATGAATGGTGCATCATAACAAGCTAATGGATATCACGTATAAATAGTATGCCATTGATTTTTGATTTTCTAATGCAGGTGTTCGATTTGTGTTCAATTTGAGGATTGACTTTTGGTTGGAATTTAAGAATTTGAGGGTATTTTCGTCCAATTCATACATTTGGTCTAGATATTAATCCTCAATTAAGGATTTTTTAACAGAAAGGTTCTAATTGATTACCATTGATAGATGAGGGGAACCGGTAGGCACTTTTAAAGTTCAGGGGGTACTTACAAGAAAAGTCTGGCAGATGCGAGGGTTTATGTGAAGTTTAACCTCACCAAAAAGATGTACTCCGGCCTATAAATACTAAAATAGCAGATGGGCTTTTTAACTTAAACTCATACTTCTCTCTCTCTCTCTCTCTCTCTCTATCTCTCTCTCGATCCTCTCTCTTATACACCTCTGCCACCCCTAGTTCTCAGAAACTCAAAACCATGAAGGTAAGCCCCATAAGTTAATTTTGGTAAATAAAGAAGAATCATACAGTCTAGAAATTTCCTCAATGCTAATTTGAAATCTGCTTTGATTATGCCGCAGAGGATAGTTATTAGAGTAGCCATCAAGGGACAAAAGTCTCGTTCCAAAGCCATGAGGATTGTTGGTGGTGTTGCAGGTATATATGCATATCTCTTTTTTTGATAAACTGTATATATGTGTATCGACATACATCAATCTCTTCACTTTTGTGTATAACTTCAAGGAATTCATTCTTAGCGGGTATTTGGGAGTCTTATATTTACATTTTACATTCTAATTGAAAATTTTCCCCCAAAAGCGATTGAGCTATTGCAGTTTCGTTGGATTAATAAGTGGGGCCTTCTGTGCCACTTATTTGGTTTTGTCTTGAAAATTTAAAATTGGGACAACCAATCAAAAAGAAAACATTCATTGATCACATACGTTGCTTGTGGCATAGGCTTTTTACTTTTTAAATTTTTGTTATGCCGTTTAAATGTTCTCATTAAGATTATTTGAAAGTGAAAGTTTTAAAGATAGTTGCACAAGTACCTTAGTTTTGATTCGAACATATGGGCACATCAGCCCAAAAAGGGTTACCAAAAGAGAGGGGGTGGTTTCAGTGGTATATTTAAATTTTGATATCTTTTCATCTCGGACTTTCTGAAAATATTTCAAAATTTAGATGATTGATTGCAGAGATGAAAATATATCAAGACTACACGAATTGCTCTGCAATAGGCGAATTGCTCTGTGCAAACCCAGATTCATAATTTTGCGCCCTCTTGCTTTTTATGTTCACGTGCAATTTTGCAAGAATTCAATTATACGAAAACTACTAATCCTGCTGAAGGAAATACCTCAATTGCAATTCTATGAAAACAACTTACGTTAATGTGTTGTTTGTATAATTGTAGGGGTAGAATCGGTAGCTTTTGCAGCGCACGACAGTAACCACATGGTGGTGATAGGAGAAGGGATTGACGCAGTGAAGCTGACTAAATTGCTGAGGCGGAAAGTGGGATCTTCCGAAATAGTAAGTGTGGGCCCGGGGGAGTATGGCGGTGACAGCTACGGCTATGGTTACGGCACCATGCAGGTTCCAGTAGGGGGGTATTACTCTTACCCTAATGCTTATGGATCAGGTCAAGGTTATGGGTACGAGTCTAGGAACCAAAATCCGTATTCATATGGACAAGGTTATGGGTATGAGAACCAAAACCCGAACAGTTGTTCCATCTTGTGAATTTAAAAAAATAATCATACAGGAAAATAATTAATGTTAGTACCCTCTTCCTCTTCCACTTTCTCCCCCCTTTCTCTCTGGATTGAATGGAAGAATTTGGGTTTGTAAAGTAGTTTTGTGTAACTGGGCGGGTTAGCTCTGTTGATCAAGACTTTCTTAAGTTGAGAAGCCATGAGCAAGTGCATGTGAAAGTTCACCTAATACTCGAATTGGTCATGCATCTCATTAGAAGGTCATGAGTTCAAATTCCCCCAACTGTTTGTGGGTGTTATTTCCCTTGTATTTGTTGGGATTATTTCTCCCCTTAATATGGTTTTTAGTTGGATAGAATTTATAGTGATTGCGGACTTGATTCCAATGTGGTGTAATTATGATACTTGTATTTTCCCTTGCCAGTTGTAATCAAGTAGTTTTGTGTATATAGAATGTACTACATTAATTGTTTATTTAATGGATCTTGATTTGTAAATCTTAGATTTGGCTCATGTTATTCTATTTTTTGTCACTGAAAAAGGGGACAGAGATGAATATTTGGATCTCCTCTTTCTATGTATGAATTCTGATTACTGATTAGATAGTGAATTAAGGAGAGGAGACAACTGGCTGTTAAAGATAATTAAACAAAGTGCTCAATTCCAAAGAACTTTGATGGGTTGGCTGGGTGGTAATATTAGCTAGTGAGGAGACCATCATCCCTTGACATTAGGAATGAATTAATCCGATTAACTTGTATAAGTTCCTTCTTTACCTTCTTTTACACCCTACAAATGTAAAACCCCTAATGTATTTGTCTTTTGTCCATGTAAATTTCAAGTTTTTGGCTTGGGCTCCTCTACTTTTGGTTTACTAGTTGCACCCAAAGTATAGTAATTGATTAATTTGTAGATCGAATTTGGTCGGCCACCCCCTCTGGTGATCAAACAAATATAAAAAAGACTACTGTTTAGGTTTATTTGGGCTAATTACTAGCTTGTGGAATTAATAGCTTCCAAGTCTTTGTGCTAATTACTTGCTCTACTCAACCTTTTGTACTACTAGATAACAATTTCAAGTGCTTGAGCCAATTTCTTGCTCCTGAAGTATGCGAATTAGTCAATAAAGCCTTAACCCAAAGGCGATCGAATACAGTTGGATCCGGTTCGCCCTATCTATGGAATGGCGCGCGGAAGAAACACCTTCCCATATGTTTTTTAAGAGTACTGCTATATGTACATATGCAATGTGCATACCATGTACATATGGGTTTTGTAGGGCATACTTTAGGTCCCATAAAGATGATTCGAACTGTCCATTATTTTTAAAATAATTTTTTATGAAGCCCTGTAAACCAGCTCAGTCTGATATCGCTAAAGGTTTTTTCCTGAATTTGTAGGAGCGAAACTGAATAGTTAAGTAGTTTCACCTCCATAAATTTAGAAAAAATCCTTACTGATATTGGGTTGAGCTGATTTTGTACAAGGCTCCATAAAAAAAAGTTTTTAAAATAATAGGAGGTTCGAATGATCTTTGTGCATGGGACCTGAGGTGGGCCCTACAAAACTTATATGTACATGATATGTATAAACTCATATGTACGATTGAAGGATGTATGGAGGGTGGTATGTGGCCAAGATAATGGAGAGGAGAAAATGGATGCTATGGGTCTATTTGCAACAGTTGGATGGCATATTTGATTTTTTTTTTTTTGCCCGACAAACGAAACTTTTTATAAAACTCGAAAGGGTTACATCGAGGAAATACATCCTAGCTCGTAGAGCCAAGAAGCACCAAAAGAAAATACAAACACAAACACATCCAACCGATAGTTGGATAACACACCTCAATCTAAATTACAATTTTAGTTTTCAGATACCATCTAGAAAGACCTTAAACTCTTCCACCGAATAGACCTTGATGTCGAACTTGGCCTTCATCCACATTGCGACCCTAGTTTTAACTACATCTCCCACTTCCCAGGCCTGTTTTGCTGAGTTGTTGAAGATGTAATCATTTCTCACCAACCATAAAGACCAAAGCATTGCATAGAAGCATGCTTCCCAAATATGTTTCTCCAAATTGGAAAATCCATTTGCAAACCACCAACTTGCTAAATCCGGAACCGAGACCGGGCACACCCATTTCATATTCCACCACTCTATTATTATTGACCAGACACTCCAAGAGAAATGGCAATGGAGAAATAAATGCTGATTTGATTCAAGATGCATAGAGCAGAGAGGACACAAGGCTAAATGAATTTCATTTATCACATTTCTACTAAGAAGTTCTGACCTGGTTATAGCTTTTTCCTTGACAGCCAACCAAGCAAAAATTTCCACCTTGGGGGGGCTTAAGTTCTTCCAAATAGAACCCAGAAAAGCATTACTTGAATGGGACAGCAATTCCCAGTGGCCATACGCTGATTTCACAGTGAACTTACCATCCCCCGTCCATCGCCACATTAACTCATCAGGCTTCGTTTGGATTAATGTCACCTGTTGCAGTCGCAGCCTAAGGTTATCCATCTCTCTTTTCTCCCGCCCAATCATGTCTCTCCTAAACAGAAGGTCCCAAGATCCTCCAGCAGCGTCACCCCTCATATTACAGATTAGTTCCTCCTTTTGAGATGATAATGAAAACAGTCTAGGATATTCTTCTTTCAAGGGTAGTTCACCCAACCAAACATGATCCCAAAACACCATAGCATTACCTGAATTTAACTGCACTCTAAAGCTCTCACGGATGGAGTATCCCAAATGAGATGACGAATTCTCCAGTGAGCAAATATCCGCCCAAATTCTTGAGGTTGAACCTGAGCCATGAACATAAGGGAGCCAACAATTTCCAACCAATTTATATTTATCTCTAATGACTTTCACCCAAAGAGAGCCTTTATCTGTACCAAATCTCCACCACCATTTGGCCAAAAGTGCTAGATTCTGTTGAAGCATCTTTTTCACCCCCAACCCTTTGTCAGCTTTCTTCTTTGTAATCTCGTCCCATTTTACCATGTGTATCTTTTTTTATCACTAGTGTCGCCCCAAAAAAACTGTCTCTACATTTTCTCCAGCTTCCTCGCGACTGCTACTGGCATTTTAAACAATGACATAAAGTAGATGGGCATGTTTGCAGAGTTGGAATTGATAAGGGTAGTCCTTCCCCCCGTCGAAATACACTGTGATCTTCAAATACTGAGGATCTTCTCAGTCCTCTCGACTACGAGGGCCCAAGTCTTAATCCTACTGGGGTTTGCACCTAACGGCAACCCAAGGTATTTGATTGGTAATTTTTCCACCTTACACCCCAAAATACGAGCCAGTGAAGTTATCGCTTCGGGTGGAACATTCACTCCGCAAAGAGAGCTTTTTGAGAAGTTAATTCTCAAACCAAACATCAGTTGGAAGCACCTTAAGATTCTTTTAATGTTTGCCATCTCGTCCGGGTCATTGTTACAAAAGAGAATGGTATCATCCGCAAATTGTAGATGAGTTAATGAGACCCCATTACTCCCCAATTTGGTTCCTTTGATAATATTTGCTTCCTTTGCTCTTTCTAGCATTATGTTAAGGGCTTCCACAATAATATTAAAGAGGAAAGGTGATAGGGGATCCCCCTGCCTCAACCCTTTGTGTGTGCAAAATTCCTGAGATGCTGATCCATTGATCAATATTGACATAGAGACTGTTGAGCAACACTCCATAATCCATCGTCTCCACCTGTCCCCAAATCCCATCCTTAACATCATGTTGTTTAGAAAGCTCCAGTTGACACAATCGTACGCTCTTTCAAAGTCTAGCTTTAAAATAAGGCCCCCGTGCGCCCTATTTTTCCAGCTGTGAATGGCCTCATTGGCTATAAGAACGCCATCCAGAATTTGTTTCCCACATACAAAGGCAGCTTGGGACTCCCCAATGATTGATCGCATATGCTCTTAATTTGATTCTATTGGCCAAAACTTTAGATAGAACCTTATAGACCCATCCCACCATACTAATGGGTCTATGTTCTTTAAAAGAAACCGGACAAGCTACCTTAGGAATCAATGAAACAAAAGTGGAATTGATACCTTTAGTAAGCTTCCCATTGGCATGGAACTCAGTGAAGAATTGAGTGACCAACTCTTTCATAAAATCCCACCCTTTCTTGACAAAAGAGAAATTAAAGCCGTCGGGTCCCGGTGCTTTGAGACTGCTACATCCTTGCAAGGCCGCCATAATTTCCTTCTCCTTAAATTGTTTCTCAAGTTGCGACGCTATCGCCGGCTCTATCATTCTGGAAAAGAACCCCCCAAACACTGGTCTGATCTTTCTATCTTCCTTAAAGTTATTCCGAAAAAAATTTGTAGCAGCTTGTTTGATCTGATCCGGTTCTACCAGCAGACATCCATTCATCTTAATTGAACCCACCAAATTCCTCTTGAATCAGTTATTAGCTGAGATTTGGAAAACCTCGTGTTTCTATCTCCCAATTTCAGCCACTTGACTCTAGATTTCTGTTTCCAAAGAGATTCCGACAACTTAGAGAGCCTCCAATAATCTGACTTGATAGAACATCTTAGCGCTTTTTCCTCGTCATTCAATTGCCTATCTTCATATAGAGTGTCGAAGTGATGTAGTTTAGCTTCGGCTTCTTGAAAGGCAGAATTGATGTCCACGAAGTCCTCTTTATTCCAAACTCTTAGCCTGTCCTTAATTCCTTTTAATTTTTGCATAATGACAAAGCCAGCCCAGCCACTCACCTAAACCTCATCCCATGCAGCTTTAGCTACCTTCATACAATTAGGATCAGACAACCATATGTCCAAAAACCTGAAAGGTTTGGGACCCCAATCTCTATTATCATCCAAAAGCATGATAGGGCAATGGTCTGAAATTGGCCTAGCTAGACCCCATTGCAAGACCCTAAACTTATCAAGAAACTGTTGGGATAGCAGAAATCTATCCAAGCGACTATGGATGGCGAAGTTCTGAAAATTAGTCCATGTATACTTCCTGCCCAACATTGGGATATCTACCACTTCCATATTAATGCAAAATTCTTGAAAATCCTTCATACCCCTATCCACTCTCACACACCCCACCCGTTCAGACACATCCCTGATTTCATTATAATCACCCCCAATGCACCATGGAACCTGAGAATTTGACTTAAGGACCAACAATTCCTCCCAGAGATCTCTACGGGATAAAACTACATTAGGGGCATAGAGATTCACAAAGGTACAAGGGAAATCATCAATGGACCCTTGTATCAAAATGAAGGATCTATTAACCATCACATTAGACACTTTAAAGAAAGAATCATTCCAAATAATCAACAGACCCCCTGACGCTCCAATTGAATTAGAACATACGAAATTCATGTTGCTTGCACCCCATATTCGTTGAATTACAAAACGGTCCACTGATTCCAATTTTGTTTCCTGAACAAACACCATATCCGATTTCCTCTTCTTAATAAGTTTTCCCAAAAAACTTTTTTTAGTATCACTCCCCAATCCTCTTATATTCTAGGATAAAATCTGCATAAAACTGACTTGATCAAAAATCTCCACCAACAATTAGAACCTCAAAGCTCTAATTACCTCCCTCCCTCTCACGCAAGAGGGCAGCTTCCTTAGACTCAATCATAATCATCTTCTTTAAAATCTGATCGTCATTAGGTAAAAAATTGACATTCAATTGAGCACCTAAATCCATGGTGGCCCTTACCTCTTCAATGATGCGCTGGGAGCTCTCTATAGAATCAGCAGAGGAATTTGGCGCAAAATCGTCCTCACCTGGTTCATTCGACAGGTCCTCATAGATCTGGATGAGGTTGGATAGTTGTCTACGTCTTCTCCTTCTGTACGCAGCATCATTCAAATCCACCATGAGATTGATGCCTGGAGGTTGAGATGGGTGAGAGGTGTGGGATGCGGCACCCCCCTGCTGGATAGGGGAATGTTGAATTTGATCCTCTGAAAGCTTAGAATTCTTTGCCCTTGGCTTGAGAACGGGTAAAATAGAAGTGGGCTCCTCCAACTCCTTTTGGGTCTGTGGTTGTTGCAAGCCCACCTCACATGCAGCCCTTTGTAATTCTGGCCCAATTGTAATAATTGCTGCATTAGATGGGATACCCTGGCCCAGTACCAAGGCATGAGAGACCCCCACCTGGGACCCCTGGTCCACCGACTCACCCACCACAGATTCAAAATCCCCTCCATCAGATTTGTTTAGAGCTGAGCTAGGCATTAAATGCTTGTCAACTTTCTTTTGCTTAGAGCTCCAGACCTTGAATTGACCCATCTCCTCCCTCTGCTCAGACATCACCTTTGTAGCCCTGGCTCCTTTACTTTCATTACCAACCCCCCTTCCCTCATTGGTTGGACTCTGAGCAAAACTTTCCATGTCATCATCTTCAACCTCCCACCTCCATGTCTCAGGATTCCTACCACCTTTTTCCTGCACCAACTCCACTGTTTTGTTTGCCACACCAGATTTGTTGGAAGGCCAGGCCTCTTTCCAAATCTCCTCTGGATATACACATGTCGATTCTTCTTTTACTAGAACATCATACCTTACCCCATGCACCTCCAATCGAATCCATCTTTCTATCTTTATAGATTCCTCTGTGGCGATAAGTATTTTTGCTTTTGCAAAAGACAGGTCCTTCAAGGATTCCTTATCTATCAAAATGAGAGACCCCCATACCTCCCCAATTTGCTGAAAAGTTTCAACATTTCAAGAATTAAGAGGCATACTGTTTACACCCGTTTTTTGCACCAAATCGTGGGCTAGCGCTTGAGGGCCATTTAATTGAAATTCGATTAAATTGGGCCATGAATTAAGAGTTTAATAGGTTAAAATTAATGGGCTATGTATCAAAAAGCCCGATTAATTTTAATTTTAATGAGATATGGGACTTGGCCTCTTTAGACTTAGTTATTCGGATGAATTCTAAGAGGCCCATGGTGAATGAGGATTACTTGAGGTTCTAGAAGCATCTATTGCAAAAAGGAGGTGATTTTTTACATTTGAATAGGCTATTTAATTGTTAAATTAAATGGCCAAGTATATTTTAATCTCTACGAAATGGGGAAATGGGGTATCCCATTATCTCCAGTAACCTCCCATAATGAAGAAGAAGCATGTGGATGGCACAATCAACTGCCATTAATTACCCACTTTCTTTTATTCCCACGTGAGCAGTGAATGGAAGTCAGGCTCGCATTCGTTTGGGACACGTGGAAGTCGGTCAAAAATGTGCTCCTGATATTGCATGGAATAAAACCAATTCCTATAAAAGTGGACATGGCTGAATTCATGGGCCAAAGTATAGGAATTGGGCAGTTATGAATACGTGGTGGGATATTGGCACATGGCAAGTTATACCCATTACTTACAGTTAAGTGAGTTTTAACTGCTTACAAAACCCACGATCTCGGATCATGGAGCAAAAGGCCGGTTATGCATGGGAGTTCATGGGACACATGGCGCCAAAAGGTGAAGGCTGGAAAATCATTTGCATGCAAAGCCGTGGAAGTTTTTGGCCTATAAATAGAAGAACTCAAGAAGAAAAAAAGGTCCACACACCAATCAAGCTCAACGCTTAAAACCAAAAGCCTTCCCAGCGAAGCAACTATCTCATTTCTCCATCATTTCTATCTCTCTTGTACCCCAACTTTATTATTACGACGTAATAAAGTTATTCACATCTCTCTGGTATCCCCAACTTTGTTATTATGATATATCAAAGTTATTCTATCTCTCTTGTATCCCCAATTTTATTATTCCGATATAATAAAATTATTCTACTATGTTCTCTACTTTTTCTCATACGGTTGGGAAATTATAAGTCCACTATCGTTGTGGCAAAACCACGAACCTCTTTGTGGCCTCACCCTTTGGGTCACACGCAGTCGCATTACATACGAAGTTAGATCGAGGCGCACTCACGCCTTTCATACGTTGGACGTCGACAAGTCCTGGCACGCCCGCGCTCATACAGCACACGCGCCATTGGATTTTCCGCTCAAGCCTACCCGGCGGAAAAGTGGGGAACATCTTTTGGCACGCCCGGTGGGACCCCAATCGTTTCAAGGGGTATCACGCCGACTCATTCACATGTCAATTCAGTACATTGAATTGGATGTTGAAATTCGGCATCTTAATGAAGAAATTCGTTGGCGCGATGATAAAGTCGACGAACTTGAAGACGAAATCTACCGCCTTGATTGTGAGAGGCGTCGACTCAAACCTACACAGGATTGGTTTCATGATGTACTAAACTCCTACAACGATGCAATTCAAAGGCTTGAAGACGAAGTTGACAAGCTTGAAAATGAAGATCGCCAATTACGTCATGAGGTAAACCGTTTTGTTAATGCCAAGTTACAAGGCTATTCACATATTATGTCTTCAAACTTGCCCGAACAACATGAATTCCAAAGTGGTGGGCTTCATGATCCTTCTGCTCAGACCTTTGGAGGTCAAGTTGAAGAAAATATGAGCACTCAGTCCTGTACCGTAGCATCAAACGAAGACCTCTCACAGGAGTCTATAGATCCCTTGCATGTATCTTTGCGTGAGATTAAAGAATTGATAATCAAGTCCAATAAGCCCGTTGAGGACTCCAAGAAAGCCCTTGAGGACTCCAACAAGGAAGTTGAAAAATTAAGGGCTAATCTCCAAGATAAGGAATCAACTCCTCTTCCACCACGGATATCACAATTTAGCACTTTAAGCCAAACTTCAGGCCTAAATGTGTCTAAACAAGCTTCTAGCAAGTACTCTAGTCCTCCAGGCTTCTCTCAGTCCTTAACTTCTGAAATCCCTGCACTCGGGGGGCAAGGAAGCCAAAGAATTGAACTCGGGGGGCAAGAGTCTCAACAAGCTTCTATCAAGCCCAATAGGCCTCCAGACTTCTCTCGGCCCTTAGCTTCCAAAAATCCTACACTCGGGGGGCAAGGAGGCCGAGGACTTGGACTCGCGGGGCAAAGTTCTCAGCTCAGTCCTTTGAGGATTCCTAAACAGCGGCAAGGTCTGGGTGATAAACATCAAAATAATCAAGGCAACAGTCTCAGATCTGAGCGCAATAGACAACATTCAAGAGTTTTCCAAAAACTTTTGGAGGGTAAGCTATTTCCATGCGTGGAGGAGCGAGAAGATAGGTCTGTCTCAACGCAAAGGGAGCAAAATCTCAGACCTGAGATAAGCCAGAATATAGAAAGTCCTATTTTGAGGCAAGATCAACCCATTCTCTTCTCTCAGAAGCTTTCTCAAGTGTCTAAAGAGTTATCACGTCCAGATTCAGTTCTGAGCAGTGAGCAGATAACAGATACAAATCGAGAACAATCCAGACCTGCCATCAGCCCTATGGGCAGGACTGAATTGCAAGTTGCACCCATTCCAGAGCAGGAGGAATTGAATGAAGAAGAGGAAAGCGATGACCCTCCAGGACTTGATTCCGATTCATTTGTAATCGGAGATCCCCCTCCTCCCCCGGTTCATGATGGCCTTTTTGGCATTGTCCAATCTGCCAAAAGGCATTACAAGCTTAGGCCAATGTTAGGCCTAAAGTGTGTAGAATTGCGCCCGCGTTGGATTTGCGGGGCACATCAAAAACGAGTGTTGTTTACTTGGCTTACACAAAAACGCCAAAGTGGTGTCAAGAAGGGCTAAGAACAAAGAAAAGTCCTTCATGGGCCGAACAAGCACTTCTAAAATGTTCGGCCATGGCCTATCAGTCCTTGAGTAGGCCTTATTAGAGTTTTACTAGGCCTTTTTTGCAGAGGTGGAGGCCTTCTATTTCATTAAGCATGCCTGAAAGTTCAAAGCAGAGGTTCAGACCTTCAAATATATTTTCAGTCCTTCCCAGGCCTTTTCGAAGTTCTATGGTTTCTATACAGCCAGGCCTGGACGCAGGACTCTATTGGTATAAACAAGCTTTTGCTACAGGTGCGAAGGCCCTTTAAGCCTTCTGTGTGGGCCTAAACCACTATTATAAGCATTCCATGCAAGAGTTCAAGCCTTTCAACATACTTCGAGTCCTTTTTAGGCCTTTCATGGGTTTATGGTTTCTCTACAACAAGGCCTGGACACAAGCCCCATCTACAGGTACGAGGACTCTTTGAGCTCTTTGTCTAGGCTCGAGCCAATATTATAAGCAATTCAAACAGAAGTTCAGACCTTTCCCGTAGGACTGAATCACTATTATGTGCACTCAAAGTGGAGGTTCAGTCCTTCCAATATGAGGTTCAGTCCTTGCTAGGCCTTTTCATGGTTCAATCGTTTCTTTTACGATTAGACCTGAACACAGGCCTTTGTTGGTGGAAATAGGCCTGATAAAAGGTGGGAGCATTGAGATTCACCTCTGAGAAAGGCACGAGCATCATTCAATCACCCTAAGAAGCCCTGGAGGATGAAAATTGAGTCTTTTATCTTTAAGAGAGGCCTTTGAAAAGCCTGTCCAAAGATTGCTGGTAGATTCCTTCCAAGGTCTGAATTCAGGAATTTTGTCAAAGGTCTGAAGGGAACATGAAAAATGCCTAATGCCTACTAAGTCCATAGGCAAGGCAAACAAAAGAAGATATGCTACAACAGAGGACTAATTGGATGCCAAAAACAGTTTCATTTTTTACACATGCCTTGATCCTAAAAGTAAAGAATCAAGGCATGGGGGGGCATTGTTTACACCCGTTTTTGGCACCAAATCTTGGGCTAGCGCTGGAGGGCCATTTAATTGAAATTCGATTAAATTGGGCCATGAATTAAGAGTTTAATAGGTCAAAATTAATGGGCTATGTATCAAAAAGCCCGATTAATTTTAATTTTAATGAGATATGGGACTTGGCCTCTTTAGACTTAGTTATTCGGATGAATTCTAAGAGGCCCATGGTGAATGAGGATTACTTGAGGTTCTGGAAGCATCTATTGCAAAAAGGAGGTGGTTTTTTACATTTGAATAGGCTATTTAATTGTTAAATTAAATGGCCAAGTATATTTTAATCTCTACGAAATGGGGAAATGGGGTATCCCATTATCTCCAGTAACCTCCCATAATGAAGAAGAAGCATGTGGATGGCACAATCAACTGCCATTAATTACCCACTTTCTTTTATTCCCACGTGAGCAGTGAATGGAAGTCAGGCTCGCATTCGTTTGGGACACGTGGAAGTCGGTCAAAAATGTGCTCCTGATATTGCATGGAATAAAACCAATTCCTATAAAAGTGGACATGGCTGAATTCATGGGCCAAAGTATAGGAATTGGGCAGTTATGAATACGTGGTGAGATATTGGCACATGGCAAGTTATACCCATTACTTACAGTTAAGTGGGTTTTAACTGCTTACAAAACCCACAATCTCGGATCATGGAGCAAAAGGCCGGTTATGCACGGGAGTTCATGGGACACATGATGCCAAAAGGTGAAGGCTGGAAAATCATTTGCATGCAAAGCCGTGGAAGTTTTTGGCCTATAAATAGAAGAACTCAAGAAGAAAAAAAGGTCCACACACCAATCAAGCTCAACGTTTAAAACCAAAAGCCTTCCCAGCGAAGCAACTATCTCATTTCTCCCTCATTTCTATCTCTCTTGTACCCCAACTTTATTATTACGACGTAATAAAGTTATTCATATCTCTCTGGTATCCCCAACTTTGTTATTACGATATATCAAAGTTATTCTATCTCTCTTGTATCCCCAATTTTATTATTCCGATATAATAAAATTATTCTACTATGTTCTCTACTTTTTCTCATACGGTTGGGAAATTATAAGTCCACTATCGTTGTGGCAAAACCACGAACCTCTTTGTGGCCTCACCCTTTGGGTCACACGCAGTCGCATTACATATGAAGTTAGATCAAGGCGCACTCACGCCTTTCATACGTTGGACGTCGACAAGTCCTGGCACGCCCGCGCTCATACAGCACACGCGCCATTGGATTTTCCGCTCAAGCCTACCCGGCAGAAAAGTGGGGAACACATACCAATACAACTCAACCAAGCAAACCTTTCAGTGCTAGCCGGCTCACCCTGCCATGGTTTCACCTTCGCAAACCAACGTTCCATCCACGGGCCTTTGATAAGAGAATCTCTAACTTCGTTATTTTGGAACGTAATAAGCACTGATCTTCCCCCTAGAGCTCGAAATTGGACTGCCTCCTCATGCTCCTTACTGAAACACTCCTTCAATGTCTTAATCGAAACAACTCTACTCATAACAGACACAGCACTCCAAAATAGCCATCCATTCCCAATCCCATCAGTTTTGATGATGATCTCTTGATCCTTTGATAGGGTTGGATTTGAGGTCTCACCTGTTAACGCCTGAGCAAAAGTAACTCCTGGACATTTCCTTTTCCAACATGAACCCCCATTCCCATTAAAAGTGTTCACCCCT
Source organism: Rhododendron mucronatum var. ripense (assembly GCA_019656295.1). Taxonomy (NCBI): domain Eukaryota; kingdom Viridiplantae; phylum Streptophyta; class Magnoliopsida; order Ericales; family Ericaceae; genus Rhododendron; species Rhododendron mucronatum. Next base: position 787,144 of record BPLT01000161.1, on the reverse strand, counting down.
TCTCCAACATAACTGCTAGAGTTAACCTTCTGGCTACCGCTTGGAATCCAACCTACGAGAAATCTGGGTAATTTGGGATTGCGTTTTTCATTCCTTAGATCAAAACTTGCCTCTTTGACAAATAACCTCTTGTTATCCACCCAAACTCCATTCATTTTGGAGATTGCCAGACTTACCGATGCATGGCAACCAAATCTAGCAAACCCAAACTTGCTACCAGAGCCTTTACTCCTCTTTCTCGAAATAAAAGCATCCTTTACTGCTCCAAACTTCGCAAACGTCCTTGAGAACCAGTGAAGATCCCTTTCCTCTGGGATGTTGTCAACAAACAGAGTAACCACTGGCCCCCTTCCAACCTGGGATCGATGATTCCTAATCACTGGAACCCAACCTCCAATATCTGCCTTCCCGTAACCTCTCTCTCCCTCTCTCTCGCTTTCTCTCACCATTGCTAGAAATAATTGGGTGTTGAAGCAAAATTGGAATATGCATGTGGGCAATCTCTAAGAAATAAGATTTGTAATCAATTCCATGCACCGCGTATATTATTAGCACCATCATAACCTTACCTGGAATATTGTGAATATTCAGATTGTAACGAGTGAGGACATCAAATATATATTTCTTAAAAGTAAATGCAGTGGTGTCTTTAACCCTTGAACATCAACAATCTCAAAAAACACTACTGATTTTTTTGCTATCCCATTATAATTTAAACCTAAAAGAGTAAGATTGTAAGAAATAACATTTTAAAATTTGAGCATGCCAACCAGTGTTCAGCATCAACTAAATCAGTAAAAATTTAAGCACGACAACTAGTACTCTACATTTAACAAAAACAAAAGAAATTGAGTTGGTGGGAGGGATTGGGTTAAAATTATTTGGGCTAAGCTTTTACATATATAATTTTTTGTTTTTCATGAAGGGACCAGTTGGGCTATAGCCCACTTTAGCCTCAGAGTGCTTCCGTCCTTGCGCCTCATGTTGTGATTGTAGCCATTGGATATATGAATAGATATAGTAGCCTCTTAGAATTTCAGTTGATTTAATTAATTACCACTCTTGATTTCTCTGATCAGCACACCAAAATTGCGTCATGTGTTCTATCTTCCCAAATCGTCATGAATACCTAATCTCAAGTGATGATGCAAAGTGTAGGAATTAATTAATTTGTAGAACGAATTTGGCCGGCCACCCCCTCTGGTGACCAAACCAAAAAAAAAAAACTACTGTATCAGGTTTACTCGGGCTGGTAGTCATCCTGTGGTACTAATATCTTCAAGTCTTGGTGCTAAATGCTACAGTAAATACTTGCTCCCGAAGTATGTTGACTTGGGCTCCTCAACTTTTGGTACTAGTTAGTAATTTCAAGTTTCTGAGCCACATACTTGCGCCCAAAGTATAGGAATTAATTAATTTGTAGATCGAATTTGGTCAGCCATCCCCTCTGGTGACTGAACAACATATATAACAGACTACTTGAATCAGTTTTACTCGGGCTTGTAGTCATCTTGTGGTATTGATAGCCTCCAAGTAGATCTTTGTGCTAATTATTACTTGCTCTATTCAACCTTTTGTACTAGTACTAGTTTTTTTTTTAAATCGGCATAAAAGATTTTATCAACCTTTGAAAGGAAACAAAGATTAAAAGGGATTACGGGTATACCAGCAAAAGCGCCATCCGAAAATCTGCACCCAAAGGAAGGCAAGAAGCCAACCAAAACACTTAACACCCGCTAAAACAACCCAAACAACCAACTAGCACAAAGCCAAACGCCAAAAACTAAAAGAGCAAGACCTATACTATGGGTCATCATCGGGCCGGGCCGGGCCGGCCCAGCCCGCCAAGTCGCGGCCCAAGCCCGCCCACGGGCCGGGCCGACCGAGCTTTTTCTTTTTGGCGGGCCGGGCGGGCCGAGCCACATACCATAAATTGAAGCCCAAGCCCGGCCCACGGGCTAGCCCAATTGGCGGGCTAGTGAGCCAAAAGCCGGGCTGGCTAACGGGCGGGCTTAAATTTCCTTGGGCAAAACTAAACTAAGGGCACAAAGAAAGGATTTTTTGGGATTTTGGGCTAATGGGCGGGCCCGTTGGCGGGCTTTTGGACGGGTATGCCGGGCGGGCCTATGGGCGGGCTCACGAGCCGGGCTTACAGGCGGGCCAAGTAAACATTCATAGGCCCGAGCCCGCCCATTACAAACTACGGGCCGGGCTAGCCCGCCCGTTTCTCGGGCTCGGACCGGGTAAAAGCCCGATGGGTAGGGCGGGCTAAGGGTAGGCCGTGGGCCGTCGGGCTAAATGATGAGGCTTAACCTATACTAGTACTAGTTAATAATATCATGTGTTTGAGCCAGTTTTTTTTTTTTTTTTTTGAAAGGCGAAAAAATTTATTAATCTTTGAAAACAAATTACAAAGATTAAAAGGACCCTAAGCAGCATCAAGCTAGAGAAAAAGAAAACAAACATGGGGAAACAACAAACTCTAGCAATTATATGCCAAGAAGGACTCGAAGGGAGGGAAAAACAACCAAAGTTTACCAACTTAATAAATTTTTTGGCAACAAAACAACATAAGACAAAGGACTACCGTGTCTAGTTTACTCGAGTAGTAATTTTATAGGAAATTGATATTCGCGCTCTATGTTTTACTTATAATGCTCTATTTTGTTCATAAAGTTATTAGTAACTTCACGTAAAAATTAGAGCGCCATCAGTAAAAAGTGGAGCGCAAAAATCAGTTTTCTCAATATTTAATTAGTTGGTGGAATCATTTGGAACCTTAGAAAAGCATCGCCAGAGATATACTTGTCTTTTTCCTCTAAATAAGGAATTTATTGTCGAATGTTTTATTTTTATTTAAGTGTATGTGGTATGTTTGTGTACCTTGTAGAATTTCCCCACGTACTTTGAATCGATCAAAGTCGTCCTATTTTATTGGCGGGCGTACTTCACCGCCACAAGACGGACGCGTACAAACGGCTGCGTTTGTCATTCTGTTCACGCAATCCATAGGTAGGATGGATGGTTCCTGGCATCTTACTCGTAGGAAAATTGGCACCAAAATAATTGCACCAAACAAATAAACTATATATTGCTACACTGTTTGGCGTACACCAAATGTATACTACTAGATTGTGTGGGACCCACCATAGAATTGAATAAATTGAAGTAGACCTTACCAATATTCGAATATAAATAGATTTCACTCAATTTGATGTATATTCGGTGTAGATATACTCATACTTGGGCTCTTCACTAGAAGGTTAAATTCCAAAGAGACCCCCTTATCTATCGACTTTTCTCACATGCACCCTCTCAACTTTAAAGGTGCCCAAACAAAATTCCTCATCTATTCAAAATGAAAATCTGTATGTAACTTTGTTAATGGAATGAACACATTAACAATTTTACCCTTTTTTGTTACCCTTCTATATCCACTTTTCTCTCTCTCTAATTTCTATCTTTCTCTCCCTTCCAATACATTAGCTATCCCAATACTCTAATATTGTGTTTGGATGAGTTTTTGAGAAATTTTTGTAGGGTTATGAGTAGAAAGAGAAATTAGAGTAATGATTGGAAGTAAGAGTAATAATTGAAGAGAGATAGAGAGAAAAATGAGAATAATAATTAGAGATAAGTGTGAGTAATGATTGAAAATAGGAGTAATGATTATTTTTTGAGTTGAGAAATATTTTTCAAATCACCATCCAAATAAGGCATAAATCTCAAAAAGTTGTAGCACCCATTGCCTTCTCAGTAGACCCTAGCTACTCAAAACTCAACGGCAAAAACCTCCTCACTTTTCTTCTTTTTTTTGTTCTCCGTTTTTTTTTTTTTCCTTTGAACAACTTCTTTTTATCCTCAGTGGGCGGTGGCGATCAGGTTTGTCTGGTTGTTTTTTTAAGGAGTCCTTGAGGTGCCTAATTTGAAGCCTCTTGAGGAGGATTGAGTGCTTTTAAGGGTTGCAATGCTTCTTCTGTTGAGGCGTTGGCAGAGCATAGGGGCCTAAAAACGAGGGCGACCCTGGATGGCGGTGTTGGTGGCCTGGTATGGGAAATTGGAGAGTGGCTAACATGTTGGATTGAGAGAGGAGAGAGAAAGAGAAGCCGCGGGTTGAGGAGGTAGAGAGAAGCATACGTGCTTTAAACGTTGTAATCGAGATTAGTGATGTTTGAGATTAGGGTTCATTAGGAATTTTTAGATTTCCTTTGGCTTTAATTAGTTTCTCAAAGCCATATGAATTTTCTCATTTGACGTTTGCAGAGCACCTTTTTCTGCTCCATCCTTCGTATTCTGCATCCATTAATATATCTTCAACCGAAAGGGCAATTTTCTTCTTTTATTCTAAAGGGATCTCGTACTAATCGAGATTCCTAAGTTCGGCCATTTTCACATGGGAGTAAATTGTTAACATATATGTACTGCCTTTCCTAACAAAAAAGAAAAGAAAAGAAAAGAAAATTGGGACTGAATGGTGCATGGTGACTAATGGCTATTGGGTAGAACAGTACGCCATTGATTTTGATTTTTAAGGTGTTCGATTTTTGTTGAATTTGGGGATTAATTTTTGGTTGGAATTTAAGAATTTAAGGGTATTTCCGTCTAATCCATAATATTTGTTCTAAATTATATATTAATCCTCAATTAACAGTATTTTAGCAGAAAGGATATTGATTAACGTTCACAGATGCATGAGGGGGTCCGTCAGGCGCTTTAAAAGTTGAGGTGTACCGTTGTATAAAAGAAAAGTCGACAGATGAGAGGGTTTCTGTGAAATTTAACCCCAAAAGATCTATAAATACAGATGGGCCGTTTAACTTTAACTCATACCTCTCTCTCTCTCTCTCTCTCTCTCTTGTATACACCTTTGCGAAAAGCTTTGCAACCCCTAGTTCACAGAAAATCAAAACCATGAAGGTAAGCCCTACAGGTTACTTTTGGTCATAAAGAAGAATCATATAGTCTAGAAATTTCGTCAATGCTAATTTGAAATCTGTTTTGGTTATGCCGCAGAGGATAGTTATTAGAGTAGCCATCAAGGGACAAAAGTCTCGTTCCAAAGCCATGAGGATTGTTGGTGGTGTTGCAGGTATATATATTTATATCGACATACATCAATCTCTTCACTTTTGAGCACAACTTCAAGGAATTCATTCTTAGGGGGTGTTTAGGAGTCTTATATTTACATTTTGCATTCTAATTGAAAATTTTCCCCAAGAAGGGATTGAGTTATTGCAGTTTCGTTGGATTAATAAGTGGGGCCTTCTGTGCCACTTATTTGGTTTTGTCTTGAAAATTTAAAATTGGGACAACCAATCAAAAAGAAAAAATTCATTGATCACATACGTTGCTTGAGGCGCAGGCTTTTGACTACGCGAATTGCTCTGTGCAAACCCAGATTCATAATTTTGCTCCCTCTTGCCTCTTATGTTCACTTACAATTTTGCAAGACTTCAATTATACGAAAACCACTAATCCTGTCGAAGGAAATACCTCAATTGCAATTCTATGAAAACAACTTACGTTAATGTGTTGTTTGTATAATTGTAGGGGTAGAATCGGTAGCTTTTGCAGCCCACGACAGTAACCACATGGTGGTGATAGGAGAAGTGATTGACGCAGTGAAGCTGACTAAATTGCTGAGGAGGAAAGTGGGATCTTCCGAAATAGTAAGCGTGGGTCCAGGGGAGTATGGCGGCGACGGCTACGGCTATGGCTACGGCACCATGCAGGTTCCAGTAGGGGGGTATTACTCTTACCCTAATGCTTATGGATCAGGTCAAGGTTATGGGTACGAGTCTAGGAACCAATATCCGTATTCATATGGACAAGGTTATGGGTATGAGAACCAAAACCCGAACAGTTGTTCCATCTTGTGAATTAAAAAAAATAATCATACGGGAAAATAATTAATGTTAATACCCTCTTCCTCTTCCACTTCCTCCCCCCCTTTCTCTCTCTGGATTGAATGGAAGAATCTGGGTTTGTAAACTAGTTTTGTGCAACTGGGTGGGTTAGTTCTGTTGATCAAGACATTCTTAAGTTAAGAAGCCACGAGCAAGTGCATGTGAAAGTTCGCCTAATACTCGAATTGGTCATGCATCTCATTAGAAGGTCATAAGTTCAAATCCTCCCAACTGTTTGTGGGTGTTATTTCCCTTGTATTTGTTGGGATTATTTCTCCCCTTAATATGGTTTTTAGTTGGATAGGATTTATAGTGATTGCGGACTTGATTCCAATGTGACGTAATTATGATATTTGTATTTTCCCTTGCCATTTGTAATCAAGTAGCTTTGTTTATATAGAATGTACTACATTAATTGTTTATTTAATGGATCTTGATTTGTAAATCTTTGATTTGGCTCATGTTATTCTATTTTTTGTCACTGAAAAAGGGGACAGAGATGAATATTTGAATCTCCTCTTTCAATGTATGAATTCTGACTCCTGAGTAGATAGTGAATTAAGGAGAGGAGACAATTGGCTGTTAAACATAATTAAACAAAGTGCTCAATTCCAAAGAACTTTGAGGGGTTGGCTGGGTGGTAATATTAGCTAGTGAGGAGACCATCATCCCTTGACATTAGGAATAAATTAATCCGATCTACTTGTATAAGTTCCTTCTTTATCTTCTTTTACACCCTACAAATGTAAAACCCCTAATGTATTTGTCTTTTTTTATTTATTTTTGGGTCAGTAAACGAAACTTTTTATTGATTTCGAAGGGGTACATCAATTGCAATCTTGACGTTAGAACACAGCTACTACAGAGAGTTATACTCTGACACTTTATCCAACCAAGGTTGGATAAGAACACCTCACTTATTTACTTAACCATTTCACAACTTCACTTTTCGAATCCCATCCAAATACCCTTTTAATATATTTGTCTTTTGTCCGTTTAAATTTCAAGTTTTTGGCTTGGGCTCCTTTACTTTTGGTTTACTGTTAGTAATTTCAAGTTTTTGAGCCAATTACTTGCTCCAGAAGTATGCGAATTAGTCAATAAAGCCTTAGCTAGCCCAAAGGCGATCGAATACAGTTGGATCCGGTTTGCCCTATTTATGGAATGGCGCGCGGAAGAAACACCCTTCCATATGTTTTTTAAGAGTACTGCTATATGTACATATGCAATGTGCATACCATGTACATATGTGTTTTGTGGGACATACTTTAGGTCCCATAAAGATGATTCGAGCTGTCTATTATTTTTAAAACAATTTTTTATGGAGCCCTGTAAAGCAGCTCAATCCAATATCACTAAGGGTATTTTCTGAATTTGTAGGAGCGAAACTGAACAGTTAAGTAGTTTCACCCCCATAAATTTAGAAAAAATCCTTACTGATATTGGGTTGAGCTAATTTTGTACAAGGCTCTATAAAAAAAGTTTTTAAAATAATAGGCGGTTCGAATGATCTTTGTTAGCCCCATGGTTTGAGATTTTGATGATAACAAACACAACCTAGTTAAAATTACATTAGTCAATTGGGCATTATTGGTGAGATACATTATTATTGGGCTAATTATATTATTTCTTGATTTTGAAGGGACTTGGGAACAGTTCTCTTCTGTCTAAAAGCTTTCTTTTCACAGGGAATCATTTTTCCTAAACCTAGAGCTCTATGTTTCACGATGAAAACAAGAATGGCGACAGAGGAAAGGATTTCGGCTGATCATTCAAGAGGGATTTCAGGTCAATTGAAGATACAATTGGAAAGGTACTCCTCTTCACAATTTCTATCTCCAATAGACAAGAGAATTGAAGAAGGAAAGAGATTAAGGAAAATCTCTTCCTATTGACTAACGGCTGAAATGGGTTCGAAAAGGAAAGAGGAAATCTTGTGCTGGAAATATAGAGATTGAAGGAGGAAGCAAGTTAGGCAAGGGCTGATTATTTGCAACGGCTAGTGGAAAATTGTTCAACGTTCAACTGGGTCTTGAAGATAAAAAGAAAAAAAAAAAAAGAAAGCAACCCGGACACATCTCTGGAGCAAAAAAATATATCAGTGAGCTATTCTTGAAATTCTCTTAATCTTTCTTGAGCTTCATCTTGAATATTCTACACTAGCTTGAGTGTTGTCTTTGAACGATATTGTAAAAGGGATTTCACACCCTTGTCTGAGATTGAACAGTTTTTTTGTGAGTGATTTTTTGGTAAAAAAAAAATCATTTGGGTTTAGGTGTAACTAGCGCCGGAGTCTTAGCTAGTTGGGAGTGGATTCGGAGTGGTCGCTCATTGTAAGGTTCTCTAGCACCCGTGAAGCTAGAGGTTTGTAACGACTATTGGAGATAGTGCAGCAATTCCCGAGTAGGACACTTGGGGAGTGGAGTAGGCCGTGAAGTTGCGGACCGAACCACTATAAAATCCTCGTGTTAATTTTCTCTATCCCTTACTCTTTTTCCTTTCTGTTCTTGCGTTTCTATATTGCATAAGCTAATTGATAAATCACTGAAACAGACTTGGAGTAGAATAGCTTGCTAAATTGGTTGATTTGCCTATTTATTGAAGCTCTAAAAATCTGTTACTTAGTGCTCTGTTTTTGGCTTTCTGCTGTGTTTTAGATTTTGAGCTCACTCCATCTACTTTGTTTATAATATTGCTGTCTGGCTTGAGTCGACTCAAATATTGTGCTACAGCGTTGTTTTTGTTTCTACCTTGCAATTAGTTTTTTTTAATTTGCGAATAGTCAGTGAGAAACCCAATTCACCCCCCCTCTTGGGTTGCTTTTGGACCAACAATTAGTATCAGAGCAAGGCTCTAAATATATTTGACTTAATCGTCTTAGGGTAAGATCTATGGCAACCCCTTTTGGCACCTTTCTTCCCGAGGGCCAATCGAGCAATAGACCTCCTTTATTTAGCGGGTCTAACTATAATTATTGGAAGGCTAGAATGCGTATTTATATTCAAACTGACTACAAGTTGTGGAGAGTTATTATTGATGGGCCGCATCGTCCTACAAAAACCGTAGATGGAGTTGTAGTACCGAAGGAGGAAAAGGAATGGAATGCTAGTGATATTACTGGAATTGAACTAAATGCTAAAGCTATGAATTTGCTATATTGTGCTTTAGATCCTAGTGAGTTTAATAGAGTTTCTGCATGTGAATCGGCTAAAGAAATTTGGGATAAACTAGAAGTCACGCATGAAGGTACTAGTCAGGTTAAAGAATCTAAAATTGACCAGCTTGTTCATAAGTATGAATTGTTTAAAATGAAACCTGATGAATCCATCTCTATCATGTTTACACGCTTTACTGATATTATTAATGGCTTGAAGTCTCTTGGAAAGTCTTACTCTAATGTTGAGCTTGTAAGAAAGATTCTCAGGTCATTACCAAAGCAATGGGAGCCAAAAGTGACGGCAATTATTGAGGCCAAACGAGATCTCACAAATTACAGTCTTGATGAGTTGTTGGGTTCACTTATGACTCACGAAATCACAATGAATGTGGAGGAGGATCAAGGCCAGAAAAAGAAGATTATAGCCCTCAAGTGTTCCACCTCAAAGAATGATGATGGAGATGATTCAGAATCAAGTTGCAGTGACGAAGAAATAGCATTGTTTACAAGGAAATTCAAAAAGTTCATGAGAAAGAAAAAGGAAAATGGCAAGAAGTTTTTTAAGAAGGATGGAACGAAAAGTGAGAACAAGAAAGATCCCATCATATGCTATGAATGTAAGAAACCAGGACATGTCAAGTCTGAATGCCCTCAAGCAAAAGATTCTAGCAAGAAGGCAAAGAAAAGAGCGCTTGCGGCATGGGGAAATAGCAGCGATGAAAGTGATTCAGATGACGATAATGAACAAGCCAACCTATGTTTAATGGCTCATGAAAACAGCGAGGTAAACTCTCTTGAGGATTCTGATGATTTTACTTATGATGAACTGTTAAATGCGTTTCATGAATTGCATGTTGAATTTAAGAAGTTGGCCTCCAAAAATAGTTTACTCAAAAAGAATAACTCCTCACTTCTCGCTGAAAATGAACTTTTAAAAGTAGAGAATAATGCTTTAAAAGAGAATGTAAAAGAAAGTGTTTTAACAGACAAAATTTCTGTCTTGGATCTTGAAAATGAAAATCTGAAAAAAGAAGTTGAAAACTTGAAAACTACTTTGTCTAAGTTCGTTAAAGGGAGAGATACATTGGATGTTATTCTAGGAAAACAAAGATGTATTTTTGACAAAGCTGGATTAGGTTTTGATCCCACCAAAAAGCAAAAGTCTTATCAAAATTTCTTTGTGAAAACAACTTCTTCAATTTGTCCTTTTACTACTTGCAACTACTGTGGTAAGAAAGGTCATATTTTACATTCATGTCCTATGAAAAGAAACACCTATGTTGGAACAAAAAAAGTATGGGTTCCAAAGAATTCAATCACTAACCTTCAAGGACCCAAACAAGTATGGGTACCGAAGACCAATGTTTAAATCACTTTGCAGGTATGCTTGAGCACAAAGGCAAAGAATGAAAGGTGGTTCTTGGACAGTGGATGCTCAAGGCACATGACCGGCAATGCAAAACTATTCAGCACCCTATCAACTAAAGAAAGTGGCTTTGTAACATTTGGTGACAACAGCAAAGGTAAAATCATAGGTATCGGTAATATTGGTAAGGATCCTTCTCCCACTATTGAAAATGTGCTTCTTGTTGATGGCTTGAGACATAATCTTTTAAGTGTCAGTCAACTATGTGATAAGGGTCATAGAGTTATTTTTGAAAAATCACAATGCATCATAGAAAACATTGCAGAAAAGAAAACAATTTTTGTTGGGACTAGACATGACAATGTTTACATTATTTATGCTCATTCTCTATCTTCCAATGATGATAAATGTTTGACTGCTATGAATGAGAATAGTTGGTTATGGCATAAAAGACTTGCACATGCTAACATGCATTTGATTTCAAAACTTTCTAATAAGGAATTAGTTGATGGTCTTCCTAAGATTAAGTTTGAAAAGGATAGGCTTTGCGATGCATGTCAAATGGGAAAACAAACTAGAACTTCTTTCTCAGCTAAGAATATTGTTTCTACAACTAGACCATTACAACTTTTGCATATGGACTTGTTTGGACCTACTAGAACTGTTAGCCTTGGTGGTAAACATTATGCTCTTGTTATTGTTGATGATTACTCTAGATTTTCTTGGGTTATGTTTCTTGCACATAAAGATGAAGCTTTTCCTGCTTTTACTAAGTTGTGTAGAAAAGTTCAAAACGAAAAAGGTTTTCTCATATCTAGCATTAGAAGTGATCATGGTAGAGAACTTGAAAATATCAAGTATGAACAGTTTTGTGATGAACTTGGCATTGATCATAACTTTTCTGCTCCTAGAACTCCTCAACAGAATGGTGTAGTTGAAAGAAAAAATAGGACCTTGAAAGATATGGCAAGAACTATGTTATGTGATAGAAATCTACCTAGATATTTTTGGGCTGAGGCCGTTAATACTGCATGCTATGTTATGAATCGTGTTATGATTAGGCCTATTCTTAATAAGACACCATATGAACTTTGGAAAGGTAGAAAGCCTAATATTAGTCACTTCCGTGCATTTGGCTGCAAATGTTTTGTTCATAATAATGACAAGGATGATTTGGGTAAGTTTGATGCTAGATCCGATGAAGGCATATTTGTTGGATATTCCACATCTAGCAAGGCATATAGAGTTTTTAATAAAAGAACATTAGTTGTTGAAGAATCTGTCCATGTTGCATTTGATGAGACTGATCATGTTTCTTCGAAGTATTTTCCTAGTATTGACAACTTAGATGATGAGATGCCTCGAGAAATTTCAGTAAGGAATGAAATTCGTGTGGAGAATGCACCAAACTCAATTTCAGCAGATGCTGAAAATGCTGATGGAGTCAGCTCAGTTGCAGCAGAACCGGCAAATGGAGGCAGCTCAACTGCTGCTAGACAAACGGATGAGTTAATTCCTATTGTACCACAACATAGAGATGTTAATACCGTTCCAAGAGAATGGAGGTATGCTCGCGATCAATTCAAAGAACAAATTCTAGGTGATCCATCTCAAGGTATGATGACTCGATCTTCTCTCCGTAATGTATGCAATAATCTTGCTTTCTTATCTCAAGTAGAGCCTAAGTCTTTTGTTGAAGATGAAAAAGATGAGAGTTGGATTCTTGCTATGCAAGAAGAACTCAATCAATTTGAAAGGAACCAAGTATGGACTTTGGTCCCTAAACCTGAAAATAGTTCTATCATTGGTACTAAATGGGTGTTTAGGAATAAAATGGATGAATCTGGTGTGGTTATTAGAAACAAGGCCCGACTCGTAGCCCAAGGTTACAATCAAGAGGAAGGCATAGATTTTGATGAAACTTTTGCGCCCGTTGCTAGACTAGAAGCTATTAGAATGTTACTTGCATTCTCATGCTTTAAAAATTTCAAACTTTTTCAAATGGATGTAAAGAGTGCATTTCTAAATGGTTTTATCTCCGAAGAGGTTTATGTTAAACAACCCCCTGGTTTTCAAAACCATGAATTTCCGGATCATGTTTTTAAACTCTCAAAAGCTCTTTATGGTTTAAAGCAAGCACCAAGGGCTTGGTATGATCGTTTAAGCAAATTTTTGATTGAAAATGGTTTTTCGAAAGGAAAAATTGACACTACTCTTTTCATAAAAGCCAAAGATCATGATATACTTGTTGTTCAAATATACGTCGATGATATTATTTTTGGTGCTACTAATGAAAGTCTGTGCGAGGATTTTGCAAAACGTATGCAAGGTGAATTCGAAATGAGCATGATGGGTGAACTCACCTACCTCCTTGGACTCCAAATAAAGCAATCAGCTAGTGGTATTTTTATAAATCAGTCCAAGTACATCAAAGACCTTTTGAAGAGGTTTGACATGGAAAAAGCGAAGCCAATGGGTACTCCTATGAGTACTTCTACCAAACTCGACAAAGATGAAATTGGTAAGGCTTTTGATGAAAAGAAATATAGAGGTATGATTGGATCTCTTCTTTACTTAACAGCTAGTAGACCGGACATTATGTTTAGTGTGTGTCTATGTGCTCGATTTCAATCCTCTCCTAAAGAATCACACCACATTGCTGTAAAAAGAATTTTCAAATACTTGATTGGTACTCCAAATTTAGGATTATGGTATCCTAGAGGCACTTCAATTGATTTATTTGGATATTCGGATGCGGATTTTGCTGGTTGTTCAATAGATAGAAAAAGCACCAGTGGTACATGTCAGTTTCTTGGACATTCACTTGTCTCTTGGTTTAGTAAAAAACAACATTCTGTTGCTTTATCTACTGCTGAAGCTGAATATGTTGCTGTTGGAAGTTGTTGTGCACAAATTTTATGGATGAAACAACAGTTAGAGGATTTTGGTTTATTCTTTGATCATATTCCCATTAAGTGTGATAATACTAGTGCTATAAATTTGACTAAGAATCCTATTCAGCACTCTAGAACCAAGCATATTGATATTAGAGATCACTTTATTAGAGATCATGTTCAAAGAGGAGATGTTGTTATTGATTTTGTGAGAACGGATAATCAACTTGCTGATATTTTCACGAAACCTCTTAGCGAGGATAGATTTTGCAGCATAAGAAGAGAAATTGGTATGTCCAATCCTTGTTAATATTCTTGATCTCAATTTTTTAACTCTCTCTCTGTGGTATGTATGACCTGCACTCGTTGTGGCTTTTTAGGAGTACTAATGGCTTTCTTTGTTTGGCTTAAGTTGTTGAGAAAACAAGTGCTTCAAGATTCTACGACTTGACTGATCGTGTTTTTGGAATGAGATGTGTATAATTGTCATTGGGATAACAATTTTTTTTAGGCCATGGAAAGTAGAATTCCACACTTCTGTCTAGTTGTTTTCTTGAAAAACAGGTCTATTCCACGATCTTTTTGTTGATGACAAAGGGGGAGAAGTATTGAGTAAATTTACAAAGAAGCTGAAGCAAAGGCGGCACAAAGTTAGGGGGAGCATATTAAAAAGAGATTGAGTTCAAGCAAATTATGCATAAATTAAGGGGGAGTCATCTTCTCTTTTATTATTTTTGCTTTCAATTCTTTCTATTGAATATAATAGTTGCAATGTTTGTCATCATCAAAAAGGGGGAGATTGTTAGCCCCATGGTTTGAGATTTTGATGATAACAAACACAACCTAGTTAAAATTACATTAGTCAATTGGGCATTATTGGTGAGATACATTATTATTGGGCTAATTATATTATTTCTTGATTTTGAAGGGACTTGGGAACAATTCTCTTCTGTCTAAAAGCTTTCTTTTCACAGGGAATCATTTTTCCTAAACCTAGAGCTCTATGTTTCACGATGAAAACAAGAATGGCGACAGAGGAAAGGATTTCGGCTGATCATTCAAGAGGGATTTCAGGTCAATTGAAGATACAATTGGAAAGGTACTCCTCTTCACAATTTCTATCTCCAATAGACAAGAGAATTGAAGAAGGAAAGAGATTAAGGAAAATCTCTTCCTATTGACTAACGGCTGAAATGGGTTCGAAAAGGAAAGAGGAAATCTTGTGCTGGAAATATAGAGATTGAAGGAGGAAGCAAGTTAGGCAAGGGCTGATTATTTGCAACGGCTAGTGGAAAATTGTTCAACGTTCAACTGGGTCTTGAAGATAAAAAGAAAAAAAAAAAAAGAAAGCAACCCGGACACATCTCTGGAGCAAAAAAATATATCAGTGAGCTATTCTTGAAATTCTCTTAATCTTTCTTGAGCTTCATCTTGAATATTCTACACTAGCTTGAGTGTTGTCTTTGAACGATATTGTAAAAGGGATTTCACACCCTTGTCTGAGATTGAACAGTTTTTTTGTGAGTGATTTTTTGGTAAAAAAAAAATCATTTGGGTTTAGGTGTAACTAGCGCCGGAGTCTTAGCTAGTTGGGAGTGGATTCGGAGTGGTCGCTCATTGTAAGGTTCTCTAGCACCCGTGAAGCTAGAGGTTTGTAACGACTATTGGAGATAGTGCAGCAATTCCCGAGTAGGACACTTGGGGAGTGGAGTAGGCCGTGAAGTTGCGGACCGAACCACTATAAAATCCTCGTGTTAATTTTCTCTATCCCTTACTCTTTTTCCTTTCTGTTCTTGCGTTTCTATATTGCATAAGCTAATTGATAAATCACTGAAACAGACTTGGAGTAGAATAGCTTGCTAAATTGGTTGATTTGCCTATTTATTGAAGCTCTAAAAATCTGTTACTTAGTGCTCTGTTTTTGGCTTTCTGCTGTGTTTTAGATTTTGAGCTCACTCCATCTACTTTGTTTATAATATTGCTGTCTGGCTTGAGTCGACTCAAATATTGTGCTACAGCGTTGTTTTTGTTTCTACCTTGCAATTAGTTTTTTTTAATTTGCGAATAGTCAGTGAGAAACCCAATTCACCCCCCCTCTTGGGTTGCTTTTGGACCAACAATCTTTGTGCATGGGACCTGAGGTGGGCCCCACAAAACTCATATGTACATGATATGTATAAACTCATATGTACAATTGAAGGATGTATGGAGGGTGGTATGTGGCCAAGATAATGGAGAGGAGAAAATGGATGCTATGGGTCTATTTGCAACGGTTGGATGGCATATTTGGATTGCTAGAAATAATTGGGTGTTGAAGCAAAATTGGAATATGCATGTGGGCAATCTCTAAGAAATAAGATTTGTAATCAATTCCATGCACCGAGTATATTACTAGCACCATCATAACCTTACCTGGAATATTGTGAATATTTAGATTGTAACGAGTGAGGACATCAGATATATATTTCTTAAAAGTAAATGCAGTGGTGTCTTTAACCCTTGAACATCAACAATCTCAAAAACACTACTGATTTTTTTGCTGTGCCATTATAATTTAAACCTAAAAGAGTAAGATTGTATAAGAATTAACATTTAATAATTTAAGCACGCCAACCAGTGTATAGCATCAACTAAATTATTAAAAATTTAAGCACGACAGCTAGTACTCTGCATTTAACAAAAACAAAAGAAATTGAGTTGGTGGGAGGGATTGGGTTAAAATTATTTGGGCTAAGGTTTTACATACATAATTTTTTGTTTTTCATGAAGGGACCAGTTGGGCTATAGCCCACGTTAGCCTCAGAGTGCTTCTGCCCTTGGGCCTAAAGTTGTGATTGTAGCCATTGGATATATGAATAGATATAGCCTCTTACAATTTCAGTCGATTTATTTAATTACCACTCTTGATTTCTCCGATCAGCACACCAAAATTGCGCCATGTGTTCTATCTTCCCAAATCGTCATGAATGCCTAAGCTCAAGTGATGATGCAAAGTGTAGGAATTAATTAATTTGTAGAACGAATTTGGCCGGCCACCCCCTCTGGGGACCAAACAATTAAAAAAAAAGACTACTGTATCAGGTTTACTCGGGCTGGTAGTCATCCTGTGGTACTAATATCTTCAAGTCTTGGTGCTAAATGCTACAGTAAATACTTGCTCCCGAAGTATGTTGACTTGGGCTCCTCAACTTTTGGTATTAGTTAGGCCTTGTTCCAGAACTCGATTTAAGAATTTATTTTTTAAGAAGACAATTTCAAGCTCAAAAATAATGTGTTTATGCAAATAATTTTTCTATCAATATGGATCTTATTTGATAGATCTTATCAAGATCTTTTATACGGTGCAAAAAAAATTAAAAAATTATTTTTTATTTACATTATTTTTGAGTTTGAAAATGTGAAATAAGTACTTATTTTTAAGAAGGTGTCCTGGAACGGAGCCTTAGTAATTTCAAGTTTTTGAGCCACATACTTGCGCCCAAAGTATAGGAATTAATTAATTTGTAGATCGAATTTGGTCAGCCATCCCCTCGGTGAGTGAACAACATATATAAAAGACTACTTGTATCAGTTTTACTCGGGCTAGTTGTCATCTTGTGGTAATTGATAGCCTCCAAGTAGATCTTTGTGGTAATTACTTGCTCTACTCAACCTTTTGAACTGGTACTAGTTTTTTTTTTATCGGCATAAATTTTTTTATTAACCTTTGAAAGGAAACAAAGATTAAAAGGGATTACGGGTATACCGGCAAAAAAGCCACCCAAAAATCTGCACCCAGAAGAACGCAAGAAGCTAACCATAATACTTAACACCCGCTAAAACAACCCAAACAACCAACTAACACAAAGCCAAACGCCAAAAACCAAAAGAGCAAGACCTATACTAGTACTAGTTAATAATATCAAGTGTTTGAGCCAGTTACTTGCACCCGAAGTTTACCAACTTAATAGAATTTGCGACAACAAAACAACATAAGACAAAGGACTACGTCTAGTTTACTCGAGTGGTAATTTTATAGGAAATTGATATTCGCGCTCCACTTTTTACTTATAATGTTCTATTTTGTTCATGAAATTATTAGTAACTTCACGATAAAATTGGAGCGCCATCAGTAAAAAGTGTTGTGCAAAAATCAATTTCCTCAATATTGAATTAGTTGGTGGAATCATTTGGAATCTTAGAAGAATCTTAGAAAAGCATCGCGAGATATATACTTGTCATTTTCCTCTAAATAAGGAATTTATTGTCGAATGTTTTATTTTTATTTAAGGTATGTTTGTGTACCTTGTAGAACTTCACCACGTACTTTGAATCGATCAAAGTCGTCCTATTTTATTGGTGGGCGTACTTCACCGCCCCAAGACGGACGCGTACAAACGGCTGCGTTTGTCATTCTGTTCACGTAATCCATAGGTAAGATGGATGGTTCCTTGCATCTTACTCGTAGGAAAATTGGCACCAAAATAATTTCACCAAACAAATAAACTATATATTGCTACACTGTTTGGCGTACACCAAATGTATACTAGATCATGTGGGACCCACCATAAAATTGAATAAATTGAGGTAGACCTTACCAATATTCGAATATAAATAGATTTCACGCAATCTGATGTATATTCGGGGTACACCAAATGATGTACTCATACTTGGGCTCTTCACTAGAAGGTTAAATTCCATAGAGACTCCCTTATCTATCGACTTTTCTCACATGCACCCTCTCAACTTTAAAGGCTCCCCAACAAAATTCCTCATCTATTCAAAATGAAAATCTATATGTAACTTTGTTAATGGAATGAACACATTGACAATTTTACCCTTCTTTGTTACCCTTCTATATCCGCTTTTCTCTATCTCTAATTTCTATCTTTCTCTCCCTTCTAATACAGTAGCTATCCCAATACTCTAATGCTGTGTTTAGAAGAGTTTTTGAGAAATTTTTATAGGGTTATGAGTGAGAGAGAAATGAGAGTAATGATTGGAAGTAAGAATAATGATTGAAGAGAGATAGAAAGAAAAAATGAGAATAATGATTGGGGATAAGTGTGAGTAATGATTGGAAGTAGGAGTAATGATTATTTTTTAAGTTGATAAATATTTTTCAAATCACCATCCAAATAAGGCATGAATCTCAAAAAATTGTAGCACCCATTGCCTTCTCAGTGGACCCTAGCTACTCAAAACTTGACGGCAAAACCTCCTCACTTTTCTTCTTTTTTTTGTTCTCCGCTTTTTTTTTTTCTTTTGAACAACTTCTTCTTATTCTCAGTGGGCGGTGGCGATCAGGTTTGTTTGGTTGTTTTTTTAAGGAGTCCTTGAGGTGCCTAATTTGAAGCGTCTTGAGGAGGATTGAGTGCTTTTAAGGGTTGCAATGCTTCCTCTGTTGAGGCGTTGGTAGAGCATAGGGGCCTAAAAATGAGGGCGACCTTGGATGGCGGTGTTGGTGTTGGTGGCTTGGTATGGGAAATTGGAGAGTGGCTAACATGTTGAATTGGGAGAGGAGAGAGAAAGAGAAGCTACGGGTTGAGGAGGTAGAAGAGAAGCGGACGTGCTTTAAACGTTGTAATCGAGATTAGTGATGTTTGAGATTAGGGTTCATTTGGAATTTTTAGATTTCCTTTGGCTTTAGTTTTCTCAAAGCCATATGGATTTTCTCATTTGACGTTTGCAGAGCACCTTTTTCTGGTTAATTTTATCATAGCTCCAACCTTCGTATTCTACATCAATTAATATATCTTCAACCGAAAGGGCAATTTTCTTCTTTTATTTTAAAGGGATCTCGTACTAATCGGAATTCTTAAGTTCGGCCATTTTCACATGGGAGTAAATTGTTAACATGTATGTACTGCCTTTCCTAACAAAAAAGAAAAGAAAAGAAAAACAAGACGCCATTGATTTTTGAGAAGAACAGTACGCCATTGATTTTTGATTTTTTAAGGTGTTCGATTTTTGTTGAATTTGGGGATTAATTTTTGGTTGGAATTTAAGAATTTAAGGGTATTTTCGTCTAATCCATAATATTTGTTCTAAATAATATATTAATCCTGAATTAACAGTATTTTGGCAGAAAGGTTATTGATTAACATTCATAGATGCATGAGGGGGTCCGTCAGGCGCTTTAAAAGTTGAGGGGTACCGGTGTATATAAGAAAAGTCGACAGATGAGAGGGTTTCTGTGAAATTTAACCCCAAAAGATCTATAAATACAGATGGGCTGTTTAACTTTAACTCATACCTCTCTCTCTCTCTCTCTCTCTCTCTCTCTCTCTTGTATACACCTTTGCCAAAAGCTTTGCAACCCCTAGTTCACAGAAAATCGAAACCATGAAGGTAAGCCCTACAAGTTACTTTTGGTCACAAAGAAGGATCATATAGTCTAGAAATTTCCTCAATGCTAATTTGAAATCTGTTTTGGTTATGCCGCAGAGGATAGTTATTAGAGTAGCCATCAAGGGACAAAAGTCTCGTTCCAAAGCCATGAGGATTGTTGGTGGTGTTGCAGGTATATATATTTATATCGACATACATCAATCTCTTCACTTTTGTGCACAACTTCATGGAATTCATTCTTAGGGGGTGTTTGAGAGTCTTATATTTACATTTTGCATTCTAATTGAAAATTTTTCTCAAAAAGCGATTGAGTTATTGCAGTTTCGTTGGATTAATAAATGGGGCCTTCTGTCCACTTATTGGTTTTGTCTTGAAAATTTAGAATTGGGACAACCAGTCGAAAAGAAAAAATTCATTGACCGAATACGTTGCTTGAGGCGCAGGCTTTTGACTAGGCGAATTGCTCTGTGCAAACCCAGATTCATAATTTTGCTCCCTCTTGCCTTTTATGTTCACTTACAATTTTGCAAGAATGCAATTATACGAAAACCACTAATCCTGCGGAAGGAAATACCTCAATTGCAATTCTATGAAAACAACTTACGTTAATGTGTTGTTTGTATAATTGTAGGGGTAGAATCGGTAGCTTTTGCAGCGCACGACAGTAACCACATGGTGGTGACAGGAGAAGGGATTGACGCAGTGAAGCTGACTAAAATGCTGAGGCGGAAAGTGGGATCTTCCGAAATAGTAAGCGTGGGCCCAGGGGAGTATGGCGGCGATGGCTACGGCTATGGCTACGGCACCATGCAGGTTCCAGTAGGGGGGTATTACTCTTACCCTATTGCTTATGGATCAAGTCAAGGTTATGGGTACGAGTCTAGGAACCAAAATCTGTATTCATATGGACAAGGTTATGGGTATGAGAACCAAAACCCAAACAGTTGTTCCATCTTGTAAAAAAATCATACAGGAAAAGAATTTATGTTAATACCCTCTTCCTCTTCCACCTCCTCCCCCCTATCTCTCTCTGGATTGAATGGAAGAATCCCGGTTTGTATAGTAGTTTTGTGTAACTGGGTGGGTTAGTTCTGTTGATCAAGACTATTTTAAGTTAAGAAGCCACGAGCAAGTGCATGTGAAAGTTCACCTAATACTCAAATTGGCCATGCATCTCATTAGAAGGTCATGAGTTCAAATCCCCCTAACTGCTTGTGGGTGTTATTTCTCTTGTATTTGTTGGGATTATTTCTCCCATTAATATGGTTTTTTGTTGGATAGGATTTATAGTGATTGCGGACTTAATTCCAATGTGATGTAATTATGATACTTGTATTTTTCCTTGCCAGTTGTAATCAAGTATTTTTGTGTATATAGAATGTACTACATTAATTTTTTGTTTGATCTTGATTTTGTAAATCTTTGATCTGGCTCTTGTTATTCGATTTTTGTCACTGAAGATGAATAATTGAATCTTCCCTTTCTATGGATGAATTCTGATTACTGATTAGATAGTGAATTAAGGAGAGGAGACAGCTGGCTGTTTAAGATATTAAAATCCCTGATGTGTTCAATTTAGCAATTGGCTCGGTGTCGTTTTCTCGTGAATCCGGCCGGGTCATGTTTTTTAATTAAATAAAGTGCTCAATTCCAAAGAACTCCGAGGGGTTGGCCGGCAGGCCGGGTAATAATATTTTTTTCTCGGCTAAAAGAAATTTCATAGAACTCGAAAAGTTAAATCGAGGGGGACGGTTGAGAAGCGAACATGCTCAACTCAGCAGGGGAAAGGAAAGACGATAATCATCTAGCTGGAAGCTGAATGATAATCATCAAAACAAATTACAAATTAAGCGATCGAATGCCATCTAAAAATCTTTTGAAATCCTCCACAGTGTACATCCTAACATTGAATTTGACTTTAATTCACATCGCCACCCTAAACTTAATAATATCCACCACCTCCTCTAAACTTGCAATCACTTTCTTAAAAATGCAGCCGTTCCGCATCATCCAAATGGACCAAATTGTTGCATAGACATAGAATTGAATTAATCTGATCTACTTGTATAAGTTCCTTCTTTGCCTTCTTTTAATTTACACCCTACAAATGTAAAATCCCTATTGTATTTGTTTTTTGTCCATGTAAATTTCAAGTTTTTGACTTGGGCTTCTCAACTTTTGGTTTACTAGTTAGTAATTTCAAATTTTTCAGCCACATACTTGCGCCCGCAGTATAGGAATTCAATAAGTTTTTTTTTTTTTTCTTGGCAAACGAAAGATTTTATTAGCTCGAAAGGGGTACATCGAGGGGAAAACAAGAGTGAGTGAACACTTTACACCACACAACATAGAAAAACAAGAAAGAGCATCCAACCGAAAGTTGGATGAGGCAACACCTCAAGCCAACCTTAGAGTTTCAACTTACGGATTCCACCTAGAAAGCTCCTAAAATCCTCCACCGAATAAACCTTGACGTCATACTTTACTTTCATCCACATCGCCACCCTTGTCTTGACGAGATCCCCAACCTCACTTACAGGCCTTATAACATTGTTGAATATGAGGTCATTTCTCGCAAGCCATATAGACCATAGGAATTCATTAAGTTGTAGATCGAATTTCGTCAACCGCCCCCTCTGGTGACCGAACAACATATAAAAAAGACAACTTGTATCTGGTTTACTCGGACTAGTAGTTATCTCGTGATATTATTAGCCTCCTAGTAAATCTTAGTGCTAATTACTTGCTCTACACAACCTTTTGTACTGGTACAACTAGTTGATAATATCAATTAGTGTTTTAGCCAATTACTTGCACCTGAAATATACGAACTTAATTAATAGAATTTGTGACAAAACAACATAATAAAAGGACTATCGTGTCTAGTTTACTCGGGTGGTTAATTAGTTGGTGGCAAAATTAATTATAAATCATTTGGAATCTCTTTTTTTTTTTTAAACGGAAAAAATATTATTAATGAGAAACTCGAAAATCATTTGGAATCTTAGAAAAGCATCGAGTTACCCGAGATACTTGTCATTTTCCTCTAAATAAGGAATCTTCTTCTTTTTAGGATTTTGGTTTTGGATTTTGAATAATGAGTGGAGAGAGAGAGATAGAGAGAGAAACGAGAGTAATAATTAAACAAAAATATATTGAAGACCATGCACAGAGAAAAGAATCAAAAACCAAAATGCCCAACCGAACAAGCTCTTATTGTCTATGTTTTATTTTTATTTAAGTGTATGGTATGTTTGTACGTGTACCTTGTAGAACTTCCCCACGTACTTTGAATCGATCAAAGTCGCCCCTATTTTATTGGGGGACGTACTTCACCACCACCAGACGGACGCGTATAAACGGCTGCATTCGTCATTTTGTTATGGTTCCTTGCAACCTACTCGTAGAAAAATTGGAAATCACACCAAAATGTATACCAGACTGTGTGGGATCTATCAGAATCTCTCATTTATAGAATCAATAGAGCGAATTTAATATTTCATGGACGTTGATACGATCCTTGAATTTAGTGGACGTAACCACTTCCTAGCTTGGTTTGGGTTTGTGTCGCCCTGCCTTTCGATTGATACACGTTTGAGGAGGTCGATTACGTTTTTAGTCCCACATGCACAAATAATTGGAGTCATTCAATATCTTTAAAAAAATTTAAGTGCCGATGAATATTTTTTCTTAGAGAAAAAGTTCTATTTGGTTGATCAGGACAAGGGGTTGTCCGGACAGCCCTGTGTGGGCCCCCTTTGCACATTTTTTTGGAAAATTTGAACCTTGCATCTTGTAGGGCCCTCAAAATAATATATATGCGTAAAAAATCAGCTTGTTCGAACATCGATATGTATATCAAAAAATTAGTTTTTACAGGAAAAAATGGACGACCGTGATCTGTCAACTATTTTTAAAGTTAAACTGTTCACGGTCGTCCATTTTTTTGTGTAAAAACTCAACTTTTGAAAATTCTATCGATGTCCGAAAAATATGATTTTTTGCATAGATACATTATTTTGCGAGCCCTTCAAAGTGCACGGTTCAAATTTTCCAAAAAAATGCGTGAAGGGGGCCCACATGGGGCTGTCCGGACAGCCTCCTTATCTGGATCAACCGGACATTAAAAAAAATGGAGTAGATGGTGCATGGTGACTAATGGATATCGGGTATAACAGATTTTTTTTTTTAATCGGCAAAAGAAAATTTTATTAAACTCGAAGAGGGTACATCGAGTAAAAGGGAAGGGAGAACCAGAAAGTTCAACCCAACCCTACAAAGATAAACAAAGACAAGGTAAATAAAAGGGAAAATACAGCCAAACACTCTTAAATAATGAGACGTCTAGCACCATCAAGATTTCTTTTAATATCTTCCACCGTATACACCTTGATATCAAATCTAGCTTTGATCCATAAAGCTACCCTTGTTTTGGTTAGCTCTACCACTTGGTTACGATCCGCAGCTTTGTTGTTGAAAATAACATCATTCCTTGCAATCCAAATAGACCATAATGTTGCATAAAAGCAGCATTCCCACATATGTTTTTCCAAATTTTTGAACCCAGACGAAAACCACCAGGAAGATAAATCCAACAAATTTGAATGAGCCACCCAAGTTAGATTCCACCAATCTACTATTTTTGTCCAAATGTATGTAGAAAATGGGCAAGAAAGAATCACATGTATTGGTGTTTCCAATTCCAGTGAACAAAATGGGCAAGCCAATGCATGCTCATCCAATCCCACAAATATATTTCTACTGCTCAAAACTGACCTTGTTGCAATCTTGCTTTGACAAGCCAACCACGAAAAAATCTCCACCTTTGGAGGGCTAAGATTTCTCCACAAAGACCCAAGTCCAGAATTTGTGTTAAATGCATAAGCTTCCCAAAGATCATATACAGACTTAACAGAAAATATGTTGTTTGAGTTACCAGTCCAAAGCATCTCATCCAATCTTGACGGCACTAAAGAGACATTCCGTAATCTGTCACTTAACACATCCATTTGTTCATTTTCCCAAACATATAGTCTCCGAAAGGACAAAAACCAATCCCTATCACCTTCTGAATTAATCATATTACATACCAACTCATCTTGTTGTGTTGATTTCAAATAAAGTCTAGGAAATTCCTCCCGCAATGTTTGATCACCCATCCATCTGTGATTCCAAAAAGAAGTGTTATTCCCAGAGTACACTTGTATTCTGAAACCAGCCTGAATAATGTTTCCCACATCACTGTCCATATTCCCAATTGAGCAAATATCTTTCCAAATGATGGACGCTCGACCAAAAGATGGTAATTGAGGAAGCCAATTTTGCTGTGAGAATCCGTATTTTTTGCACACCACCTTAGCCCATAAGGAATCTTTTTCTCTACTGAATCTCCACCACCATTTTGCTAAAAGAGCATGATTTTGTTCAATCATCCTTTTCACTCCTAAACCTCCATATTTTTTGCTCTTTGTTATAGTTTCCCAGCTAACCAAATGGATTTTCTTCTTTTCAATGGAGTCACCCCAAAAAAATTGCCTTTGAAGCTTCTCAATTTTCCTTGCAACAGACATCGGCATCTTGAAGAGGGACATGAAGTACACAGGAAGACTGCTTGTATTTGAATTGATAAGTGTCAATTTACCTCCCGAAGACATAAATCTCCTTTTCCACACGGCCAATTTTTTCTCCAACCTATCTATCACAGGTTGCCAAGTTTGCACTTTTCTTGGATTGGCTCCAAGAGGGAGTCCAAGATAGTTTAGAGGAAGGGACCCAACGCGACACCCCATCACCTGAGCTAGACTTTCAACATCCTGATCTTGGCATTTCACCCCACACAACACACTCTTTGAGAAGTTAATTTTCAGACCCGACATGAGTTGAAATAATCTGAGAATCCTTTTCAAAGCTAAAAATTCCTCCAACTTATTCTGGCAGAAAATGAGTGTGTCATCTGCAAATTGTAAGTGAGAAACTATCTCCCCATTTCTACCAACTCTGACTCCATTTGTTAAACCAATTGCTCTAGCCCTTTCCAGCATAATATTTAAGGCTTCCACAATGATATTGAACAGGAACGGGGATAGAGGATCCCCTTGTCTGAGACCTTTATACGTTTTAAACTCTTTTGTAGTAGAACCATTAACAAGGATTGACATTGAAACAGTTGAGATACACTCCTTGACCCATTGACACCATTTAACCCCACAACCAACTTTTGTAAGCATATCAATTAAAAAACTCCAATTTACACAGTCGTAGGCCCTTTCAAAATCAAGTTTTAGAAGCAAGCCACCCTGAGCACTGTTTTTCCAGAAATCAATGACTTCATTAGCTATCATTACTCCATCAAGGATTTGTTTACCACCAATAAAAGCCGCCTGAGTGTCCCCAATGACCTTAGGGAGAATGTTTTTGAATCTATTTGCCAAAACTTTAGATAAAAGTTTATACACCCAACCAACCATACTAATTGGCCTAAATTCCTTAAATGCAGTTGGTCCATCAATCTTTGGAATTAAAGCCACAAAAGTTGAGTTGATACCTGAAGTGAGTTTGGCATTTGTATGAAACTCTAAAAAGAACTTGAGCACCATATCCTTCAGAAAATTCCATCCTTTCTTGACAAATGAGAAGTTGAAACCATCAGGGCCTGGGGCTTTGAAATTATTGCAATCCTTTACTGCATCCATGATCTCTTTTTCTTCAAAAGGTTTTTCCAAACCTTGAGCTTCCTCTCCAGAGATAACTCTAGGGAAGATTCCCCCTAAAGTACCTCTATATATTCTGTCTTCCAAAAAATTATTGCTAAAGAATTCCACCGCTGCTTCTTTAATCTCAATCGGATCCTCCAGAAGTCTTCCATTGAATTTAATAGAACCCACCAAATTCCTCCGGTATCTACTGTTAGCCACAATCTGAAAAAATTTGGTATTCCTATCTCCAAGTTTCAGCCAGTTGACTCGGGATTTTTGTTTCCAAAGTGATTCCACCATTTTCTCCAATTTCCAAAACTCAGATTTGGCCTTGCTTCTGAGCTCTTTTTCATCTGAATTGAGTTGTCTATCCTCTGCCAATAGGTCCAGCTTATGAATCACTTCCTGACTTGATTCCAAAGCTGTGAACACATTTCCAAATTCCTCCTTATTCCATTGCTTCAATCGAGTTTTGACGGCCCTTAATTTTTGAACAATAACAAAGCCAGCCCAACCATACACCTGACAGCTCTCCCATGCCTCTTTAGCTACTTTCAAACAATTTGGATTATTCAGCCATATATCCATAAATCGAAATGGTTTCGGTCCCCAATCTCTACAATCATCCGCAAGCATGACGGGATTATGGTCAGAAATTGGTCTAGGGAGACCCCATTGCACCAATTTAAATCTATCAATACAAGATTGAGATAGAAGGAACCTATCCAGTCGACTGTGAATTGCATGATCTTGAAAATTGGTCCAAGTGAATTTTCTACCTTGCATTTGAATATTCATTAGCTCCATTTGGTTAATAAAATCTTTGAAGTCCCTCATCCCTCTGTTAATATTTGTGCATCCAACTCTTTCGCTGACTTCTGAAATTTCGTTAAAATCACCCCCTACGCACCATGGTAAATGAGAATTTGCTTTAATCTGAATCAGCTCATCCCATATTTCTTTCCTCTGAACTTCCCCATTTGGAGCATATATATTAACAAGAACGCATTGAAAATCACCACATAACGTACCTTCCAAGATAATGAAAGATCTATTAATAGTGATGTTGGATGCCTTAAACACCTCAAAGTCCCAAAGAATTAGAAGTCCCCCAGAAGCTCCAATAGAATTAGATACAGCGAATTCCACATTTGTGTTTCCCCAAACCCTCTGAACCATCCTTAGCTCCACATTCTCCAATTTGGTTTCCTGAAGAAATAACATATCGGGCTTTCTCTTCTTTATAATCTTAGAAACGAACCTTTTTTTTAACACACTCCCCATTCCACGAATATTCCATGATATTATCTTCATCGGAAAATATTGAACACCCTTTGATCACCTCAAGATGGATAAAATCAATTATCCCTTCCCCCCTCTCTCTCAGTCATGAGAGAGTATTCCTTTGCCTCCAATTCAATCATTCTTTTGAGAACAAATTCATCATTCTTTTTGAAGTTGAACCCCAACTTTTCACCCACTTCTAGAGTGCCTCTAATTTCTTCACCCAGAATTGAGTTGCTAATAATAGTTTCCTCTGATGATAGCGAAGAAGAAGAAGATTCTGTTTCAACACTGTCCCCTGATTTTTGATCAATTTCCTCTTGGACTTTGAATAAATTGTTGATGTGTCTTCTCCTTCTTTTCCTGCATGCACCCGGAGTTAATTCCACCATCAAATTGATACCTTGAATGTGAGAAGCCCTGTGTTCATCTAGTGGAATAATTGGTTCACTGGATTGTATTAGGGATCTTTGCTCGCCACCACCGTCAATAACACGGTCGACATTATTTAAATGTCCTTCATTTTCCTGTATCTCCACTTGGACCAATTTAGGATCCAATATCATTTGCCCGACAGAGTCCAGCCCATCCGCCTTTTCAATTTGCTGGGCTAACTTACTAATAGCTTCATTAGTATCAGGCCCATCATCATGGTATGCACCCAAGCCCATAGAATCAACCACCCTAGACACATCTTTGTCTAACTGTACAGGGCTCTTAGTCTTCTCCTCCATTGACTTTCCATCTTCCTGTGTCAGTGGCAATTGTTTTTGCCCGACACCACCACCGTCCTTTATTGTATTATCCCCATGCTGATTGTGTTGGTTAATTGTAGTTCCAAGAATTGCCGATGTTGCCTCATCTTCCAATATTCCGTTGGATTCCTTTTCTTTGTTTTCTTCCATATTATCGTCATTACCGTTCAATTTATCAGTTCGAGAATCCTCGTCTTCGTTATTATCCCCATCATCATCGTCTTCCTCATCAGTGCTTGAATCAGAACTTGGAATTTCAAAAGATTTAACTTTTAAAATATCAATACTCCAGTCTTCTGGGCTGATAAATCGATCATCTTCTTCTACATGAACTCTGTATAACACATTATCCACATCTAGCATAATCCAACTATCAATCTTTGAGGCTTCAAATGTGGATATAAGAATTCTTCCTTTGGCAAAATATTCATCCCGCAACGTTTTATCATCCGCTTGAATATATTGGCCCCATAATTCCCCAATAAGCTTAAAGTTCTTGTCATTCCAAGCGTTCAGAGGCATACCAGAACAAGAGAGCCAGACGAACCTTTCAAGACTTGCTGCCTCATTTGTCCAAGGACTGACCGACACAAACCACCTTTGCATGACCTTCGTTTGGATAATATCGTCTCTAATTTCAGAACTTGCAAAAGTAATAAGAACTGATCTCCCACCCATTGCTCTTATAACAACATTTTGCCTTATCTCATTCATGAAGCTGACCCTTAAATCTGCCATGGAGACCAATCTGTCTAAGATTGCCACGGCACTCCTGTGCAACCATCCGCTGCCGGCTGGTTCAGCTTTGAGACATACCTCCACTTCTTTATTCGGTTCTGACTTGGATTTCTCTCCTCTCACAATTTGCAAATAAGATTTCCCAGATTGAGCAGCTGCTCCATTTTTCACTCTATCGTCACCTTTACGAATTTCCTCCTCCTTTTCCTCCTTTTTCTCCTTTTGCCAATTCCCATATTTAACAGCATCTTGAAATTTTGGGATTCGAATTCTGTTTTTATCATCTCTTGGACCAAACACAGCTTCCTTGACAAACAGCTTTTTATCATCCAACCAAACACCATTTGTTTTTGCAATCGCCACTCCAGCAGAAATATGACAGTCATATCGAACAAAGCCAAAACGATTTCCGGTTTTAACACTCCTTTTGTTTGGTATAAAAGCATCCTTTACCACTCCGTAATTAGAGAACATCTTCCATAACCAACTTTGGTCATAACCTTCAGGAATGTTGTCCACAAATATTGTGAAGAGATTTGTGGTCCTCTTACCTCTTTCCCCCGAATAGCTTCTCTGATTGTTGTGTCTTCCCATCACTGGGATCCATCCACCTTCATTTCGATCATTCCTTTTACTGTGATCATCTCTCTCCCTCAATTTTCCCATCTCTCTATGGTATGGAGCCATAGAAACAAAGACAATATGAAGAAGAGTAAACGGCAAATGGCAAGAAATCCCCAAGAAAGTGACCACTAGTACTCCCCTTACACCTCGCCGGAGGTTAGTCCGGAGAGGTAGGACGCGAAGTACCCCCCTTACACCCCGCCGGAGGTCAGTCCGGTGAGGTAGGACGCGGTGGGTCACACCCAACAGCCAAGCCGTTCACTCTCTCTCTCTCTCTCTTTTTCTCTCTCTCACTCTATCGGGTATAACAGATTGATTTTTGATTTTCTAGAGTAGCTGCTCAATTTGTGTTCAATTTGGGGATTAATTTTTGTTTGGAATTTAAGAATTTAATTAGGTTGATTTCTTGTGAGGGGAGGGTATTTTCGTCCAATTCATAACATTTGGGATTGTGATTTTGTCACTCCAAAAATTGATGCAGGGGCTCCAAAACTGAACTGTATTAATACACAAAACGACATCGTTTTGGAACCCATCAATCAATTTTTAGAGTGCTAAAATCAATTTCCTAACATTTGTTCTAGATATTAAACCTCAATTAACGGTTTTTAACAGGAAGGTTCAAATTCGTTAACTTTCTTAGATGAGGGGGTTACCGGTGCATATAAGAAAAGTCGACAGCTGAGATGGTTTCTGTGAAATTTAACCCCAAAAGATGTATAAATACAGATGGCCGGGCTGCCTAACTTTAACTCATACCTCTCTCTCTCTCTCTCTCTCTCTCTCTCTCTCTCTCTCTCTCTCTCTCTCTCTCTCTCTCTCTCTCTCGTATACACCTTTGCCAAAAGCATTGCAACCCCTAGTTCACAGAAAGTCAAAACCATGAAGGTAAGCCCTACAACACAAGTTATTTTTGGTCACAAAGAAGAATCACTAGCTAGAAATTTCCTCAATGCTAATTTGAAATCTGTTATGGTTATGCAGCAGAGGATAGTTATTAAAGTGGCCATGAAGGGACAGAAGTCTCGTTCCAAAGCCATGAGGATTGTTGGTGGTCTTGCAGGTATATATATGTATATTGAAATACATTAATCTCTTCACTTTTGTGCACAAGGAATTCATTCTTACGGGGTGTTTGGGAATCTTATATTTACATACTACATTCTTATTAAAAAATTTCCTCAAAAAGCGATTGAGTCATAGCAATTTCGTTCAGACTAACAAGTGAGGACTTCTGTGCCATTTTATTTAGTTTTGTTTTGAAAATATAAAATTGGGACAACCATTCAAAATGGTAGTAAAGCACTAAATACACACACAAAAAGAAAAAAGTTCATTGATCACATGTGTTGTTTGCGGCACAGGCTTTTGACTTTTTAAATTTTTGTTACGCCATTTAAATTAAAGTTCTTATTAAGATTTTTGGAAGGAGAAAGTTTTAAAGATATTTTCAAAAGTAAGTTAATTCTGAGTCGAACATTTATATGGGCACGTCTGCCCAAAAAGGGTTTCAAAAATGGTATATTTAGATTTTGATATTTTCATTTCGACAGTCAATAATCTAGATTTTGGTATATTTTCAGAATGTCAAGACTTTGCGAATTGCTCTGTGCAAACCCAGATTCATAATTTGCTCCCTCTTGCTTTTTATGTTCACTTCAAATTTTGAAAGAATTCGATCGTACGAAAATCACTAATCCTGCTGAAGAAAATACATCAATTGCAATTCTATGAAAATAACTTCCGTTAAGTATGCGTGTTATTTGTATATTGTAGGGATAGGATCGGTAGCTTTCATAGGGCCGGACAAGAACTACATAGTGGTGACAGGAGAAGGGATTGACGCAGTGGATTTGACTAAATTGCTAAGGAAGAAAGTGGGATCTTCCGAACTGGTGAGCGTGGGCCCAGTGGAGTATGGAAGCGATGGCTACGGAAAGGTGCATGGCAGCGACGGTTACGGCTACGGGAAGGGGCATGGCGGCAACGGTTACGGCGAAGGAAAGGGGCATGGCGGTGACGGTTACGACTATGGGAAGGGGCATGGCGGTGACAGCTACGGTAAGGGTCATGGCGGCGACAGCTATGGAAAGGGGCGTGGCAGCGACGGCTATGGCACGATACAGATTCCAGTAGGGAATTACTCTTACCCTTATGCTTATGGATCAGGTCAAGGTTATGGGTTCGAGACTAGGAACCAAAATCCGTATTCATATGGACCAGGTTATTGGTATGAGTCTAGTAACCAAAACCCGTATTCATATGGACCGGGTTATTGGTATGAGACTAGTAACCAAAACCCAAACAGTTGTTCCATCTTGTGAATTAAAAAAAAAAAAAAAATCATACAGGAGAAAAAAATAGTGTGAATACCCTCTCCCTCTTCCACCCCTCTCCTCTCTCTCCTTTCTCTCAAGTTGGATTGAATTGTAGAATCTGGGTTTGTAAAGTAGTTTTGTGCAACTCGGCGGGTTAGTTTTGTTGATCAAGATTGATCATATATCTCTTCTTCTTTTTTCATTTTGATAATATCATATATCTTATTAGAAGGTTTTGAGTTCGAATCCCCTCAACTACTTGTGGATGTTGTTTCCCTTGTATTGATTGGGATTATTTCTTCCCTTGATGTGGCTTTTAGTTGGCTAGTGATCGATTGCAGACTTGATTCCAATATGGTGTAATTATGATATTTGTATTTTTTTTACCGGTTGTAATCAAGTAGTTTTGTGTATATAGATATAGAATATACAACGTTAATTGTTTATTTAATGGATCTTGATTTGTAAATCTTTGATCTGGCTCATGTCATTCTTTTTAGTCAATGAAAAAGGGGAGAGAGATGAATATTTGAATCTCCTCTTTCTATGGATGAATTCTGATTATTAGATAGTGAATTAATTAAGTAGAGGAGACGGGATATTAAAGTGTTCAATTTAGCAAGTCCAAAGAATCCCGAGGGATTCGCCTGGTGGTAATATTAGCTAAGTGTCTAGTGAGGAGACCATCATCCCTTGACATAGGAATGATTTCAAAGAGGAGATTGATCATCTGATCTACTTGCATTATAAGTTCCTTCTTTGCCTTCTTTTACGCTCTACAAATATAAAACCATTGTCGAGATGGACGACCGGATTGGCGCACTACTACAAATGTAGTGCGGGAGCAGTAAGGATTGGAAAATCTTGTAATGCAAAGCCCTGCAAGGCACTCCATAGGGTGCACATGGGCCATATTATTGACAATGAATGTTGGATATAATTCGAGTTTCTACAAATTTTATTCATTCATTGTTTGGATGAAAATTTGAAACATCCATTGTCGAGATGGGCGGCCGAATTGGCGCACTACTCATGTTGTGCGGGAAGTGCACAGTGCACCACAGCAGCCCGGGTCCATTAATAATAACCTCACATACCTTGATTTTGGAATTCACCATCCGAAAGTACTTGTGGGAATTGGGTTTTGGTTTGGGTCTAGACTCTGCTGTCGTAGTTGTTAAAGAGTTAGAAAAATTCTCTCAAATCATGCCAATCATCATTCTAAAAGTTAGTTTCAAAATAATAATAGTAAAAGATGTCTCCTAAAATCTACAGTAGAAATATTTTACAAATTCTTTTTTTTATTTTTTTTTTGATAGCTGGCATCTAGTACGTAACTACTTTCGACAGTCTCGACTAATTTCAGAATACTGAAGTTTAAAAAAATTTCACTAGTTGCTTAAGTGTCGAGCAAATCCCTTAAAATCATGCTTATCATCATTGCAAAATTTGACTATAAAATATAAAACCACCATGCTACATACACAATATTTAACCACAACCCCAACCACAAAAACATTCTGTACCTAGACTTATTGCTAGACACAGAATCTATAGCAATGTTTTAAAAATCTTTTTACCCTCTGATTATTGGTTCGCGGAACGGCTTACGCTTATCTCGACTAATTTTGAAATTTTAAAGTTTTGGTGCGCGGAACGGCTTACGCTTATCTCGACTAATTTTGAAATTCTAAAGTTTAAACCGTTGAACAAATCCTTAAATCATGCTTATCATCACTGTAAAAGTCTTAAAATACAAAAAATATTCTCATAAAATCCTACCGCGGTCATGTTTGTCTACTCATATCTAACTATGATCTATTTGTAACTTGTTTTTAAGCACAAGACTTATTCTAGGGTAAGATATTTTAATTATCTTATCATTTCAGGATGCGATATTTTTAATTATTTTAAAATTTCCTATTTCTTTGAATTTTCAAGTTGTTGGTCAAAATATTTAAAATTATTGATTTGTCTCGACAATAGAACATAAAATAAAATAAAATCAATGGACCAAACATTTTCTTTTTTGGAAAAATGAAAAAGTGAGCCAAAAAGTGTTTTTTTCTTTAGGCTTATATTTTCCTTTGACTAAGTTTGTTAAAAGAACATTTTTTTTATCATGTCAGAATACTATTGTGAAGCACTGTTGATAGGATCTTATTGTATGTGCCAACAGTGCTTTACAATAATATTCTGCCAATAGTGCTCTTACCCTTGTCGCCTCACTTTTTATCACAAAAATATCTATAAATGTTTTTTATCGATAAAATGGTCAACTAAAAGAGAACTCGGCTTTTTGAAGCTTACATTGGCTATCATACCTAGGCAAATACCCAAAATGAGCATCCAACAGCCCCAATGCTAGCTAAAATAATTTACGCTAAATTAACTCTTCAAATTAATCTCCCGGGCTTCTGTTCACAAGCTATATAATTTTATTTATTTTTCCTCTCTCTCTCCTCCAAACTCATCCCTGGCCCCACTCTCCCCTGCAACAAATCCTTAAATCATGCTATCATCACTATAAAAGTTTTAAAATACAAAAAATATTCTCATAAAATCCTACCGTGGTCATGTTTGTCTACTCATATCTAACTATGATCTAATTATATTTTAAACTTGTTTTCAAGCACAAGACCAGGTTAAGATATTTTAATTATTTTATCATCTCAGGATGCGAAATTTTTAATTATTTTAAAATTTCTTATTTCTTTGAATTTTCAATTTGTTGGTCAAAATATTTAAAATTATTGATTTGTCTCGACAATAGAGCATAAAATAAAAAAATCAATGGACCGAACATTTTCTTTTTTGGAAAAATGAAAAAGTGAGCCAAAAAGTATATGTATTTTTTTTGGCTTATATTTTCCTGTGACTAAAGTTTGTTAAAAGAACGTTTTTTTCAGGGATGAGTTTGGAGGAGAGAGAGAAAACAATAAAAAAAATTAAAATTGTAGAGCTTAGTGAACAGTAGCTCGGGAGATTTGAAGAGTTAATTTAGCGTAAATTATTTTAGCTAGCCTTGACATGAGGCTGTTTTTTTTTTTGTGATCGGCTTGGCATGAGGCTGTTTAGATGCTCATTTTGGGTATTTGCGGCCCTCTCTGGTTCTCTTTCCCCTGCAACAACGACGACTTTTTTTCCTTCAACAACCACGACCCATAACCTCTCTCATTCTTTAGTGAAATTTTCTTGCGATTTTCAGTATGAATGAATCTAGCATAAAATTGGGGCAAAAATAAATTTCATGAAACACAGAGCATCCAAAGGTGGTCTCAATTTCCATTAACAAGGGAAGGAAATTGTCATTGGTTGGTAAGGAATGACTTATTTTTTTCATTGTCATTTCTCTTGGAGTGTTTGGTCAATAATTTAGATTGGTGGAATATGAAATGGGTGTGCCCAATCTCGGTTCCGGAATTAGCCAATTGGTGGTTTGCAAATGGGTTTTCCAATTTGGAGAAACTTATTTGGGAAGCTTGTTTTTATGCAACGCTATGGTCCCTTTGTTTGGTGAGGAATGACTACATTTTCAACAACTCAACAAAACGGGCCTGGGAAGTGGGAGATGTAGTTAAAACAAGGGTTACGATGTGGATGAAGACCAAGTTCAACATCAAGGTCTACACTGTGGAAGAGTTTAAGGTCTTTTTAAATGGTATCTGAAAATTGAAGTTGTAATCTTTTTTGAGGTGTGTTATCCAACTCTCGGTTGGATGTGTTTGTGTTTTTAGGTGCCTCTAAGCTGTGTAAGCTTGGATGTTTTCCCCTTATGTAACCCTTTCGAGTTCTATAAAATGTTTGGTTTGCCTAGAAAAAAAACAAGGGTAGGAAATTAATTACACAGGACCAGATCATGGGACCGACTTGTTGGAGCTTGAGACTAGCTATTAATGTAATGGTGCGATTGATACTATCGTACGGAACCTTGACACGGGTTGGCTTCTGTACTCGGGCTAGTAGGTGATCATCTTGTGGGACTAATAGCTTCAAGTCTTTGTGCTAATTACTTGCTCCTGAAGTATCGTCGACGCCAAAAAAAAAAGTATTGCAGAGTTTGGCTACTCAACGTTTGGTACTGGTTAATAATTTCACAATTTTGATCAAGCTAATTACTTGCACCCGAAGGATAAGAACTTACTAGAATTTGGGCGGCCAACCCCTCCCTCGTGGAAAAACAGCATACGAAAAGGACTAATGCATCAGGTTTACTCGGGCTGGCTAGTAGTCATGTTGTGGAATTAATACTCCAGTTTAAAGTCTTCGTGCTAATTATTACTTGCTCCCAAAGTATGTTGTTTTGAGCTACTCAACTTTTGAGTCTTTAGTTCTCTCTCTCTCTCTCTCTCTCTCTCTAAAAAATGGCTCACAGAATTGTAGTAGACATTTAAAAAAAGACAGATGAAGTAATAAAGAAATACTAAGCACAAAAATTAAAACATTCTCCATTAGGCACAAAAGCTTGTAAATATAGCCGAGCAAAAAAAAAAAAAAAAGCTTGTAAATATAAGCACAAAAATCTAAATATTCGCTGCTAAATATTTTTACAATTGACCCTGACATCGACTTCTTCTTTCTTCCCTAAAAAAAAAAAAAAAAAAAGTTTTGAGTCTAGTTAAGGATTTTAAGGTTTTTAGCTAATTACTTGCACCCAAAATATACGAACTTACAAAAAAGGGGAGTACCGGGTTACTCGGGCTAGTAGTAGTAGCTAGTCTCTTTAATAAAACCTCTCGGGCGCAGATTTAATACTCCTATTTATTTAGGAGTAATAAGTTTGAAGCGAAATTACTATTATATTACATCATTTGGAATCTGTGGTGGCGGTTCAGAGTAGAAAAATCCTTCTGGGAACGTAGTATTAATATTACCACCACGCGGGAAAGACACGTATAACACCGCAGCACCGCTGTATATATAAAACCGCTGTATGTATAAGTGTGTATTCGCCACCTTATTTTTGCGGCAATCGATAGGCTTTCGTCACCTTGTTGACGTAATTCATACGTACTATGGGATGGTTTCTTGCATCTTACTCCAACAAATCGACCAGCCTTTGGTATAAAAAGGAATCATTTCACCAAAAACATCTGTAAACTCTCTCTCTCTCTCTCTCTCTCTCTCTCTCTCTCTCTCTCTCTCTCTCATATATTTATATATATACAACTCTGAACTTTGCGAAAAGCTTTCCACATTGCTAATTTGAAATCTGTTTTGGCTATGGCGCCGCAGAGGATAGTTATTAAAGTAGCCCTTAATGGCAAAAAGTCTCGTTCCAAAATCTGGGAGATTGTTGGGAAAGTTCCAGGTATATATATTCACATTTTTTGTCTCAGTCTCTCCATTTTTACGCACAACATCAAAAGTGGATTTATTAATTTATTTTATTGTATCGGCTTCAAGGAATTCATCTTTAGGGGGTGTTTGGAAGTCTTAGCTAGAGATTTACATTTTGCGTTCTAATTAGAACTTTCCCCCCACAAAGGGACCGAATTACTAATTGGATACTTCCTTCCTAATTATTATTGGTTCTTTTTGCTTAGTGGTGCAGGCTTTTGGCTTTTTAAATTTTCATTATGTCTTTTAATAGGCTCTCTTTGACATCTTTCGACAGTGAAAGTTTTAAAAAAATCCAAAAATATAAATTAGTTTTGATTCAAATATTGGCACTTTTACACAAAAAATGATTAAAATATGGGTGATATTACGTTGGTGTACTATATAATTTATCTTGAGAAGAGAAATATCGGCAATCAATCAATTGGATTTTAAAAGACTTTTAGAAAGCCGAGACTACGCAATCGGTTTGCTCTGTGCTATCCAAACCTAGATTTGTATTATCCACCCTCTCGCTTTTCATTATCACTAACAATCTTGTAAGAATTCAATTATTAAAAAAAAAACCATTAATATTGTTGAAGAAAATACCTCAATTACAATTCTAAGAAAACAACTTTCACTAAGTGTGTTATTTGTAAAATTGTAGGGGTAGAATCAGTAGCTTTTGAAGGCCTGGACAAGAACCACGTGGTGGTGATCGGAAATGGGATTGACTCGGTGGAGTTGACGATGTTGCTGAGAAAGAAAGTGGGATCTTCCGAGCTAGTGAGCGTGGGTCCGATGGAGTACGGCGGCGAGGGCAAGATGCAGATTCCAATATGGGGGTATTCCTCTTACCAAAACCCGTATGGATATGGACCAGGCCATGGGTATGAAGTGAGTAACCAAAACTTGTATGCATATGCTAGGAACCAAAATCCATATACATATGGATCGGTTTATGGTTATGAGACTAGGAACGAAAACTCGGGCGGTTGTTCTGTCATGTGAATTCTCTCTCAAGTTGGATTGAGTGGAAGAATCTGGGTTTGTACAGTAGTTTTGTGTAATTAGGCGGGCTAGTTTTGTTGATTAAGATTCATGCATTTTATTAGGAGGTCATAAGTTTGAATCTCCTTACCTACTTGTGGGTGTCATTTCCCTTGTATTTGTTGGGATTTGTTTTCCTCTTAAAGGGGACTTTAGTTAGGTTGGACGTATATTATAGACTTGATTTCAATACGGTGTAATTATGATACTTGTATTTTTTCTACCAGTTGTAATCAAGTAATTTTGTGCATATAGAATATACTACGTTGTTTATTTAATGAGAAACTTGATTTGTAAATCTTTGATCCGGCTCATGTTATTCTATTTATGTCACTGAAAAATGGGAGAGGGTTGATCAATTTTTGAATCTCCTCTTTCTATGGTTGAATTCTGATAATTAGATGGTGAATCAAGGATAGGAGACAAGCTGTTATGGATATTAAAGTGTCCTATTAAGGAATATTTTTTCCCAAAGGTAAGGATAGATTTTGTTAACTACAAGGAAAATAAAACCATTAATACATTAAGTTGGGCTTTCATCCTCACATGCATTAGCGGTGAAAAAAAGCCAAGGGGAATAGAATTTCCACGAACAAATCCCACTATCCCTTTCACAGCATCTTTGACCACAACGTGCGCTGCCGAATTGTCAATCCTCCGAATAAAACCCGCTCTCGTACTTCAAACTCCTGACTCAACCGGGTCACATCCGCAATTTTTTTACAATTGGCTAGGTGTCATTTTCTTGTGAATCCCGGATCATGTTTTGTAATAAAATAAAGTGTTCAATTCCAAAGAATTCCGAGTGATTGGCCGGGTGCTAATATATTAGCTAGTGAGGAGAACATCATGCCAATCATCATTCTAAAAGTTGGTTTTCAAATAATAAAAGAAGTCTCATAAATTCTACAGTAGCCATATTTTGCGAATTCTTTTTATTTTTTGATAGCTAGCTTAGCTGACATCTGTAACTATACTTTTGGCTAGCTGTCTCAGCTAATTTCAGAATACTAAAATTTAAAAATATTCACTAGTTGCTAGCGTAGAACAAACTTAAATCATGCCTATAATCATTGCAAAAGTTGACTATAAAATACAAAATAATTTTCTTAGAATCTACAGCAATGTTTTGGAATCTTTTACATTCTGATTATTGATGTGCGCAACTGCTTACGTTTATCTTGTCCAATTTTGAAATTCTAAAGTTTAATTGTTAAACAAATCCCTTAAATCATGCTTATGATCATCATTGTAAACGTTGACTTTGAAATACAAAAAATATTTTTATAAAATCTACCGCAGTCATGTTTGTCCATTCATATCTAATTATGATATATTTTTAACTTGTTTTTAAGCACAAGTCTTATTGTAGGGTACGATATTTTCTTTATTTTATCATCATCTTTTTTTTTTTTTTTATCGGCAAAAACGAATTTATTAAAAACGGGGAAAGGGGAAGGAGATCCAACAAAAAGTTGGATAATACACCACAAGGATAAAACCCAAAACACCTAAGGGTCTATCAGGGTCTGAACAAAACATTAAGCTCAACCCAAACCCAAATTAAACAATACAGCCCAAACACCCAAGACCCGGCCCAAGCCTGGACCGGCCCACCCAAACCATCCCACAAACCCTAACTACACCGGTAGCCACCGCCGTACAAACCACCGGGGCCCAACCTCGCCGTTAAGCCGAGCCGGCCTCTCCCAGATGTAGAGACCGGCGGCGGGAGCCAGCCTACGAATAGTGAAAACCGAGGCAGCCAGGGCCGGAGGGCCTGCCACCACCACAAACAGCCATCACCGAACAATCCCCGGAACAAAAACGGTCTGGAGCAGCATCAACATCAAACTAGAAAAAGAGAAGCGCCGGCCCCTCGCCCGAAATGAGAGATCAGACAGACCGCCGGCCGGAATTCGGCACACAAAAGGCGACCAAGAGCAACCCATTCATGGGGACCGCAACCACCTCGCCACCACCGGAGAGAAATCAACCCGATCAGACCGCCGTCTTCGCCAATTGATTTTGGAAAAACCTGCAAAAACAAAGATTAAACAAATCTACCTACACCTCCACCTCCACCACACCACCGCCCAAAGCCTCCACCCAAACCGGCCAGATCAAGCACCCTCACTCCGCCGCCCACGACCACCAGAACAATCGAAGCACCCATCGCCGCTAGGCCTCCGGAGGTAGCCAAGGAAACCTCCGGTCGGTGACGGAGTGCGCTGCAAACCACCGCCACGCCCTCCCCGCAGAAGAGGGCGGTGCCCCGAGAAGCTGATGGAAAGAGGGAAAAAACGGAGGTAGATCGCGATCAAGGAAGGAGAGGAAGGAGAGAGAGAGAGATAAGTGGAGAAGAGGAAGGAAACAGGGCCTGGGGGGAGGAGGGAGGAATGCGCCTCCCCCCCCCCCAGGCGGCAGCGGCGGCGCTGAGGCAGAACAAGACCTAGCAGAGAAGAAAGTTTAGAGAGAGAGAGAGCTGGTGTTTTTGTTTCGGATAGCTGTTTTAAACTGTGATGTGTTTATTTTATCATCATCTTAGGGTACGATATTTTAATTATTTTAAAATTTTCTATTTCTTTGCATTTTCAAGTTGTAGGTCAAAATATTTAAGTTTACTGATTGGTCTCGACAATAGAACACTGAATCAAAAATTCAACAGACAAAACTTTTTCTTTTTTGGAAAAATAAAAAAGTGAGCACAAAAGTGCATGTTTTTTGGCTTCTATTTTCCTTTGACTAATTTTGTTAAAAGAACATTTTTTTTTATCATGTTAAAACCATTGGTCATATTTTTTCACGTTTTGATTTTACTCATCATCACGGAATAACAAATTTAAAAATAATTGACCCAAAACTATCAAAAGTTAATTAAAATATAAAACTAAGTCAAAATAACAAACAAATGCCAAAGGCAAGTGCAAGTGCAACAAATTAGCTATCAAAAGTTAATTAAAATATTATGTCTTTTCATGATGAAAATTTACAATGTTGTAACTATCAAAAGTTAATTAAAATATTATGTCTTTTCGTGATGAAAATGTACAATGTTGTCATTTGAAGAGTCAAAATAACTATCAAAAGTTGGTTTCAAAATAATAGTAGTAAAAGATGTCTCAAAAAATCTACAGTGGAAATATTTTACAAATTCTTTTCTATTTTTTTGATAGTTTGCATCTGTAACTACTTACTTTCGGCTGTCTCGACTAATTTCAGAGTATTGAAGTTTAAAAAAATTTCACTAGGTTCTTAAGTGTCTAACAAATTAAATCCCTTAAAATCATACCTATCATCATTGCAAAAGTTAACTTTAAAATATAAAACCACCATGCTACATCCACAACATTTAACCACAACCCCAACCACAAAAACATTTTGTACCTAAACTTATAGCTCGACACAGAATCTATAGCAATGTTTTAAAATCTTTTTACCTTCTGATTATTGGTTCGCGGAACGACTAACGCTTATCTCGACTAATTTTGAAATTCTAAAGTTTAACTGTTGAACACTTAAATCATGCTTATAATCACTGTGAAAGTCTTAAAATACAAAAAATATTCTCATAAAATCCTACCGCGATCATGTTTGTCTACTCATATCTTACTATGATCTATTTATAACTTGTTTTTAAGCACAAGACTTATTCTAGGGTAAGATATTTTAATTATTTTATCATCATCTCAGGGTGCGATATTTTTAATTATTTTACAATTTCCTATTTCTTTGAATTTTCAATTAGTTGGTTAAAATATTTAAGTTTATTGATTTGTCTCGACAATAGAACATAAAATTTTAAAAAAATCGATGAACCAAACATTTTCTTTTTTGGAAAAATAAAAAAGTGCGCCAAAAAGTGTTTTTTTTTTTTTTTTGGCTTATATTTTCCTTTGACTAAGTTTGTTAAAAGAACGTTTTTTTATCATGTCAGGATATTATTGATTTTATCATGTCAGGATATTATTGTGAAGCACTATTGGCAGGATATTATTGTACGTGCCAAGCTTTTAATAATAATATTCTGCCAACAATGCTTTTACCATTTTCGCCTCACTTTTAAATACAAAAATATCTAAGAACGTTTTTTATTCATAAAATTGTCAACTACTCCCTCCGTCCCGGTTTGTTTGTCTCCTTTTTGACTTTTTGAGAGCATTTGACCTCTTAAAGAATTGGTTATAATTTTTAATTCGTAATGTTTTAATATGCAATATGGATCTTGTTTGATAGATCTCAATTAGTTTTATTATACAAAATCTTCAAAATAAAAAAAAATTATAAAATATAAGATATAAGCATATTTTTTAAAAACACGTATTTCGACAATTAGACAAACAAACCGGGACGGAGGGAGTAAAAGAGAACTCTGCTTTTTGGTGCTGGCTATCATACCAAGGCAAATACCCAAAATGAGCATCCAACAGCCTCATGTCAATGGAAGACCACTGTACTTGGAAACACCTAGTCATCTTTTCATGCATTGCCAATTTTCTTGGGATGTTTGGTCGCGGATTCTGAATTGGTGGCATGTAGTGTGGGTGTGCCCTGCATCGTTGGAAGACCAGTTTATTTGGTGGGGTGACAGTAGATTCCGAAAATGGGAGAAATACTTATGGGTAGCTACTTTCTTCGCAACATTGTGGTCTTTGTGGCCGATAAGAAATGCGTACGTATTCAACAATGCTACAACAAGCTCTAGGGAAGTGGGTGAGCTGATTAAAACGAGAGTTGCAATGTGGGTAAAAGCAAAATTTGATATAAATGTGTATTCAATGGAGGATTTTACGATTTTTTTGGATGGA
The DNA here is from genome assembly GCA_019656295.1 of Rhododendron mucronatum var. ripense. NCBI lineage: Eukaryota > Viridiplantae > Streptophyta > Magnoliopsida > Ericales > Ericaceae > Rhododendron > Rhododendron mucronatum. The sequence goes on along the minus strand of BPLT01000161.1, from coordinate 743,897 downwards.
ATTAGATTGTTGAAGTTATAAAATGTTTAGGCTGTGAGGACTCCGCCATCCAATTTTCAGTTGGAGGGCTTTGTTTAGTCCGCCCTTTATTTTTGGTTATACTCGAGTAAGTAGTTCTTATTACTCTCGAGCACCCTCGATGTATCCGGTTCGAGTTATTATAAAAGTTTCGTTTGCCGAGAAAAAAAAAAAAACAGCCTCATGTCAATGCTAGCTAAAATAATTTACGCTAAATTAACTCTTCATCTCCCAAGCTACTGTTCACTAAGCTCTACAATTTTATTTATTTATTTTTATTGTTCTCTCTCTCTCTCTCTCTCTCTCTCTCTCTCTCTCTCTCTAACCTCCGAACTCATCTCTGGCCTCTCTCTCCCCTGCAATAACGACGACTTTTTTTCCCTTCAACAACCACAACCCATAACCCCTCTCATTCTTTAGTGAAATTTTCTTGCAATTTTCAGTATGAATGAATCTAGCATAAAATTGGGGCAAAAATAATTTTCATGAAACACATAGCATCCAAAGGTAATCTCAATTTCCATATATTAACAAGGGAAGGAAATAACACACAACCAGATCATGGGTCGACCGACTTGTTGGAGCTTGAGACTAATGGTGTGATACTTTCGTAGGCCTCCTTGATCACACGGGCTGGCTTCTTTACTCGGGCTAGTAGCTAGTCATCTTGTCGGACTAATAGCTTCAAGTCTTTCTGCTAATTACTTGCTCCCGAAGTATCCTAGACTCAAAAAAAGAAGAAGAAGAAGAAGAAGAAGAAGTAGTAGTACTAGTATTGTAGACTTTGGCTACTCGACGGTTAGTAGTAGTTAATAATTTCACAATTTTGAGCTAATTACTTGCACCCGAAGGATACAGAGGCAAAACAACATACGGAAAAGGACTACGGTGGAATCTTCATGCTTTTCAACTCTCTCTCTCTCTCTCTCTCTCTCTCTCTCTCTCCTTCCTTTGACCTAAAACCAGTTTTGCTGCCGCCTAGGGGCTGGAAACTTGCCATGCATGTAGGGTCGGTCCAAAGATTTTTAGTGCCCAAGGCCTAATAAAAAAAGTGGGCCCTTAAAAAGTTAATACTTAACAATTTTTACAACAATCACAATATGAAAAACTCAAACCAATATAAAGTTCTATTAATCATTACCTACGAATATAAAATACGAGATCGTCAAGTTTTTTGGGGGAAACAATTTTGGGGAGGTATTATTTGGTGGTTTGAGGGAAATGATTTTAGGGATTTAGTGGATTGAGCACTTGGACTTATGAAATGGTAGGTTGAACTAACTCTTTTCCTTTAATTGGACCTTTTTTTTCCTATTCTATTAGGCGTAAAAAAGAGTTCTACTCAAATAGTAAAAATATTAGAGTTTCCAGCACGTCTAGAGAGAGAGAGACAGTAAGAGAGAGTGAGAGAGAGAGAGGTGCCAATGGTGGAAGAGATGATGGCGGATGGATCCCGGTGATCAAAAAACACAAAGTGCGAACGGGCGAAAAGTCTAGAGTTAAGGAGTCTTATACGCTGTTTGTGGGCAATATCCCGGAGGGTAGGGATCAACGATGGCTAGTGAAGACGTTTAACTTGGTTGGAGTAGTGAAAGATGCATTTATCCCTAGGAAAAGGAGTAAATGTACAGGGAACAAATTTGGTTTCGTTAGATATGATTGTCTGATTTCCGCTGGCATGGCAGTATCTAGACTGAATGGAGTATGGGTGGACAACATGAGATTGTTTGTTAAGGAGGCCTATTTTGGCCAAGATGAGGCAAGGTTGAATCAGAAGCTGCCTAGGTTTTCTGTGTCTGGGAAGCAGGTGCTCAATCTGGAGGGTATTCCAAGCCCCAATCATGGGGAGAAGGTAAGCCAGGAGAAGGTGACGTATGGGGTGCGTTGGAGTGGGGAAAAATCTGGTCTGTCTTTTGCTCAAGTCGTGGTAGGTGGTTCATCCAAAACAGGGGATGACAAGGAGCAGAGTCCCATCTTTAAAATTCATCCAGTTGGCAATGCTTGGCTGGAGAGGAGTGCGGTGGCGATTTTGAATAGAGTTGAGTCTATGAAAACTCTAAAAATCAGTTTCAGTTTGGCAACGGATAAGGTGGCTGAATTTAGAGCATTAGGGGGAAGATCAGTTCTGATAACATTTCAAAATAAGGAAGTTAGGGATGTTCTTATCAAAGACCCATGGATGAAAAGGTGGTTTCTAGAGGTTAAACCTTGGAGAGGAGAACCAGCTAGCATTGAGAGATTTGTGTGGCTTAGCTGCTTTGGGGTTCCGCTCAGTGCGTGGAATTCGTTAACGTTTAAACAGATTGGGGAGCTCTGGGGATGTTTTGTTAAGGTGGATGAGGACACATTACGGGATTCATCTTTTGCACAGGGTAAAATTCTGATTTCTACGGTGGAACTCCAAAAGATTGAAAAATGGATTCAAATAGAGGTGCAGGGGCTGATTTATGATGTTCTTATCAGAGAGGAGTCCTCTTGCATTACTCCTGATGAACTTGTGCACTTATCCTTGGAAAGAAGTAAGGATTTCGGTTCAAAGGTTACGGTTCAGGAGAACGGTTTGGCAGGTCCGGAGGAGGAAGAAGGTGCTGACGTGGAAAGCATTGGGCCAACCTTAACCAATGGAAAAAGGGTGGTAGGTGAGTGCCCTCAGAAATCTGCTCATGTGCAGGCGGTGCTGCAGAGAAAAGACGAGGCACCTGCTGGGGTTGGGGGCCCTATGCATGAATATACAGAGAAGCATTTAATGCTTGGTAAGGAGGGGGACAAGGTGCTTTCAGAGGATTTTGAAACCTCTGTTTCTTATGTGGCAGATTCTGTGGGGCAATCCAACAAAGAGGCTAGCGGGTCGAGCCTTCAGTTGGGCCTCTATGTCTCTGACAGCGGTGGGCCGAGTCCAGGTGTGGAGCAGGAGGCCGATAGTGCTTTTAAATCTGGTGGGTCTTTAGACTGTGGGCTAGCCCAAGTGAATGTTTTGGGTAATAATAATACCCAAGCTGTGGCAGAAAGAGTGGACCTGATTAGTGAGCCTCATAATCAGCTAGAGCTGAGATCCTCTCAAATCCCTAGCATCAATGTATTGATCGATCTTAACGATGCAGAGTGTAGGAAGAGAAGGCGTCGGCAGGTTTCGAATCTCGTTCGGGTTCCGAAGGAGTTAGAGAGGGACACTCAAAGTTGGAGTTCGATTTCTTCGACTTCGGAGGGATCCATTCATACCGATTCCAGCCAAAGTTCCTCGACTATTGTCAGGGAGGTTAAAGCGACCATGGCGATGGGCAGTGAGCTTGGTGTTCAGTTTTCCCAGGCCGATGAGAGGTTTCTCGGAAGGATGATTGAACTGGAAATTGAGGAGTATCATCGCACGCAGGAGAGGGCTGGCGAGCTCTAGCTGGCGGTACAGGTAAGTGGTGATATTGTGATGTCAAAGTTCTAATGCAGATTATTTCATGGAATATAAGGGGAATGGGAAGTTTTGTTAAGAAAAGGTTTTTGTATAAACTTATTAAGAAAAGGAAGCCTGATATGATGTGGGTACCGGAGACGAAATTAGAATCAATTGATAGAGTAGTAATTCAAAATATTTGGGCTGGAAATAATATTGATTTCGTTAGCTCTAATTCGGTGGGTGCGTCAGGGGGATTACTTATGTTATGGAAAAAAGATTTTTTTCGAGCTACGAATATCGTTATCCAGAGGTCGTATATTCTTCTCCAAGGGGTATTGTACGATAATTTCCCGTGTATTTTGGTGAATGTTTATGCTCCGAACGATGTGGGTAGCCGTAGGGAATTATGGGACGAATTGGTGGGGCTTAGACCAAATTTTCAAGGGCCTTGGTGTATTGGGGGAGATTTTAATGAAATTTTGGATGTTGGTGATCGAGTGGGGTGTTTGAGGATGGATAGGGGTATGAGAGATTTTGTTAACTTTTGTAATTCCATGGAAGTTATTGACCTTCCCATGCTTGGCAGGAAGTACACTTGGTCTAATTTTCAGAGTCAAGCTATTCACAGTAGGTTGGATAGATTCTTATGTTCTCAGGATTGGATTATGAGGTTTAAAATTCTTCAATGGGGACTTCCTAGACTGATTTCTGACCACTGTCCTGTCATGATTTTGGATGATAACCGTGATTGGGGTCCGAAACCTTTTAGGTTTATGGATATTTGGTTGTCCAATCCTAACTGCTTGAAGGTAGCGGAAGAGGCCTGGAATAATGTACAGGTGTCCGGGTGGGCAGGCTTCATTCTCCTTCAGAAGCTGAAGGCTATCAAAGATAGACTGAAAGTGTGGAATAAGGAAGATTTTGGGGATATTAATTGTGCTTTGGCAGGGGCTGAGTCTGAGCTTAACCGTCTCGATGTTCTGGCTGAGGAAAGACTACTCACCCCCGATGAAAAAGCAGCGAAGTGTAAGTCGAAGTCTGAATTTTGGAGATTGTCTAAACTGTCGGAATCTTTATGTAGGCAAAAGTCGAGGGTGACTTGGTTGAAATTGGGGGACAAAAATACTAGATTTTTTCAAGCAATGGTAATAATAGATGCAAGAGGAACATGGTGGGTTCAATTATGATGGATGGTCGAATGCTGGAGGAACCGCTGGAAATTAAGGAAGCTGCTGTTGAATATTTCAGCAGGAATTTTTCCGAAGAAAAGGTACATAGAGCAGTATTGGGGGGTGATTTTCCAAGAAGTTTGTCTCGGAGTGCAGCTCTTGAACTTGAAAGATTTTGAGGAAGGAGAAATTGTGGCAGCTTTAAAGGGGTGTAGTAAGCTCAAGGCTCCAGGTCCAGATGGGTTTAATTTCTCATTCGTTAAAAAGGGGTGGAGATTCATGAAGACTGTCATCCTGCAATTTTTTTCAGAATTTCATGAGAATGCAAGGTTTACTAAAGGTATAAACTCTACTTTTGTTGCATTGATCCCCAAAGTCGATTGTCCTTCTTCGTTTAAAGAATATAGACCCATTAGCATGGTGGGCTGGATTTACAAAATCCTTTCAAAAGTGTTAGCTAACAGGTTGAGAGTCCACATTCCATCTGTCATAGGAGAGGCACAAGCTGCCTTCATCGGGGGTAAACAGATTCTGGGGGTTCTTGTTGCTAACGAAGTCATCCATTGCTGGAAGAATAAAGCTAGAGGAGGTCTTATTCTGAAACTAGACTTTGAAAGGGCGTATGATTGTGTCAATTGGGGGTTTATGCTGGATATGCTCAAGAAATTAGGATTTGGGGACAAATGGTATACATGGATCAAGGAATGTTGCTCATCCGTCTCCATGTCTGTTCTTATTAATGGGTCAGCAACGAAAGAATTCAAGACGCAGAAAGGTCTTAGGTGCTTAGCCTCCGAACCTCGCCTTCGAATAAGGTTGAGAAAACCCCAAGCGTAGGGCTAGGTCGTCGATAACATAATATCCGGAAGTCCGGGATCGTACCCACAGAGAATCGAAATATAGCTAGTTTGGATTGTAGGTTTAAATGGTTGAGCGCAGCGTTTAAGACGGCCAACTTGATTTTGCTTTAAACGTAAATAATAATGGAAAAGACTAGAAATGAACTTTATAAACTAAAAGAGGAAAGTCTAGGGATCGTCTATCCCTTGACAAGGGCCGCTACCGGTTCTCGATTATCACTCAAGCGAGAGTCACGACCGCGTGCTCACGCCCGGAAGATTTAACTTTAATGACTATATTTATTGAAAGATGTGATTAAACAGAACTAAATCAACCTATTTTCGCTAATGTATCTAACACGTAGGAGGCCATGAGCCCTCGGTAGATCGTTTGCCAAGACCGCTTGACTAAACGACATACAGAGGAGTTAACACCCCTCGCTTAGACCAAAATGGCTAGGTTAATCCAATTCCGAAAACCATGATTTTAAGCCCGAGAGTTCGAGAACCAAATAACCACCTAAGTCATTAGGAAAGATTAGCCCAAGACTTAGCCAAAAGACTACTCACACATAGCTAAAAGACTAGACATGGTAAGAAAATGGAGCGAAAGATTTAACCGAAGAAAACGAAAATAAACTTGATTTATGCAAAGCTCCAAAGCGTAGCTACAACATTAATAAACGAGAAATTAACATAAGACAAATACTTACATGAGTTCTTGAAGAAATTAACTAAGAAAGCTTGAAAGCAACAATGGAGTCCTAGAAAGACTTAGGCCTAAAAAAAGACTAGAAAAAATGGCCATCCTTCTATAAAAGCCATACAAGCCTATTTATAGGGCTCTAAAGTTAAATTACAAATGACCAAAAAGTCCCCAAAAAATATCCCAAAAATACTCCATAAGTGGAAACTTTCCATAAATGGAAAGTTGAAAAAGATAACAAAAATCTGCAAATTTTTCCATGCAGCACCGGTACTGGGAAACTCTCAGTACCGGTACCAGGCTTCAACGGGCTGGAAAATTGATCTCTGGACACCCGGTACCGGTACTGGGAATTGCCCAGTACCGGTACCCGCTTGACAGATTTTTGGGCAAACTTCGTAGGCTCGCTCCGGACACTCCCGAACTCGGATTTAGGCGTTATTTGGACCGTTGGAAAGCTCATCGAGTCTACTTTCTAACCCAAGTGGTTTGGATTAAAAGTAGTTTGTACATCAAAATTATGTCAATTCTACCCTCAGCTGGTCGGAAGATGAGTGGTTTTGGTAAAATCCTCACTTCTCCTTCAATTCCCTTGACCCTTGGGCGACCCGAGCAATCCCTAAACCATCTTTCGAGCACCACAATGGGGTGGCGCATGGCCTTGAGTACTTGGTTGCACCCGGAGCATTCCTTGGCGTTCAAACGCGCCTTATTTATACGAATTACCTGAAATACATAAAAACCTACCTTACGTGCAATACCATTATAAAAGCTAAATAAACGCAAGTTAAACCAACATACTACGGGACTAGTCGCACCAAATATCCACAATATTGGGTGCTCATCACGCCCCCCAACTTGAGCTTTGCTAGTCCCTAGCAAACTAAAACAAAATGCATTTAACTAAGCTATGCAATCCTCTCGAGATTCAAGATACGAAAGTTATGCTCAACTACTTCAAGTAGGCAAGAGTCCAAGACGCCCCTTCAAATCCGATCACATGCAATCCACACACAAACATGCCATGAACTAGGACGAACAAACTATGCCATATTATAGCAGTCAAGCATGCATACACCACAACAAGTTTCGACTCCAAAACTCATAAGGATGCACTCTTATTTGACTTTTCACACAGTGAGATACAAGAGACATCCCATGACAAGCGCTAGCGAGTAAATGCAATAGCCAGAGACAAAAAGCTACGCATGCTATCAAAAGAGCGCTAAGAAAGAAAGGAAAACTAATTATTGACAAGTATGCACGACAAAGGAAAATCAAACTCAAAAAGCAATAAATATCAATCATGCATCAAACGGAGTTAATTAGCTTACAAAAGATCAACGGAGGACTTTATTAGCTTATATTGACCTTAGATACAAAGGGAAAGGGACTACAAAAATGTAGTGGCCATATACTTGCACGGTTCATCTACCCTTGGCCACTACCAACCTTAAACTATCTAAGGCATGGCCACGTATCGGCCAACCACCAAACAAAGTTACGGAAAAGAAATAAAGAAAAACTACTACCACCGACTCAACCACACATAGCTGCCATCCTCATCCGGCTCCTCATGGTATTGAGCATCGAGCTCCCCCTTCCCATCGGACTCTTTCTCATCCGGAATGTATGCTAGCCTGGAGGTCACACCAATCCTCTCATCATAACATTCAACCCTCTTTCGAATATGATTTTGCTCTTTCATAGCATCTCTTTGATTTTCTTTGAGAAATAGGGTCATTTGAATTGAGATTAAGAGAGATTGAGGGGCTAATTTCGAGAGCTTGGGAGAAAGAGATGAAAATTTAGAGTTTTAGCTTTTGTAGTGGGAGAGGAGAGATAAGGAACCACGTATCAATTCTTCGCCTTTTACATCCCAACCACTTCTATAACATTCACACCACCCCCAAACCTCCTTGGAACATTGAAAATCATTGACACACAATCCTTCAAACATCCGGTTACCTAGGTTTCGACAATGGAAGAGACTCAGACTATGGTTCAAAACAAGGACTAGGTGACTCTTATGTGGTTAAATCAAGCAAAAATGCCTTGAATCATTTCCTAAGGACGCCAACAACTCCAATAAGATGCATGAAAGATATATACACTACTCAAGTATGAACAAAAGATATTATTTACGCAAACGCGGGAAATGAGAACAAAAAGCATGGGATGCTTCAAAACGAATCTCAACTCTAAGCGATGCACAACACTTGACATAACTTTTAGGCTCAACTTGTTCATCAATGTTCATGTATATGCATGTGACATGGATTCAAACACAATCAAATTTGACGGGATACACGACTCTTGCCATATTGAGACAATTGAACATAATTAAAGTATCTAGCAAGCGAAATCACTACTAACAAGGGAAGATTGCACAAAAAATTTGAAAATTTTAACTAAAACAAAAAGAGAAAAGTTTCAACAACAAATATATAGCATATATATAATCCTCCCCCCAACTTAAACGATGCTATGTCCTCATAGCATGAAGAACAATAGTATTGAGAGGAAAGAACAAAAGATTGTACCTCCGAGGGAATGTCAACCCTCGTATACCTCGACCAAGTTGGAGGCTTTCGTGTCATTGCTTCCCTTCGTCATTGAAACTGCTTCCAAGGCTCACTCTTTCGGCTCCTCCATCGGAACCATAGCTAGTCACACAAGGTCATCGCCGGGGCTTTCTTGGTCTTATAACCGCGACACGCAATCGCACCCATGCTTAGGGCTCCTGAATGCCTCACTCACCTTAGCTTTTAGACCTAAACCACCAAGGCTGGTGTGGTAGCATGCTTACCCTGCAAAAGACTTAAGAACCAACTACCTACTAAGAAGCAAATGACATTAGTACCACCCGGCTCGTGTTATCCGGGCCTAACAATTGACAAGTAAATTAAATCCACCAAATCGTCACGTGATTACACGGGTACTACTTTTCTCCCCATTTCCCAAGTGAAAAACGGGTGGTTATACCAGACCATCAAAAGAGAAAAAGAAAAGAGAAAAGAGAGTTAGAAAAAGAAAGTGTTTATGTACGTTCAGCCAAACGCAGGCTCCGAACAGTTAGTATGCCAACAAAAGCTAATAAAAGGAACATAGCACTGCACTCCACACTTTGCTTCAAAAATTGAATCCGACCATGCCACAAAAATAGATACTTCGAGTAAAGCAATTGTCGAATTCGTTTCAAAAATTTAAGTGCCACCAAGTGAATAGCCCAAATTAGATCAATTTTCAAAGAGTTGACAAAATCCACAATATAAGGATGATAAACAGAGTCAAATTCATCAACACCAAGAAAATCAATCACTTCGACTTTGAGAAGCTCTTGCATTAGGGGAGACGTAACAGGAGGGGTGGTAGCATCAAGAGCCGAGGCTTTTTGATTGTTCAGAACTTCTATGGATGGTATCTCCTCAAAGGAAGGAGACAACCTTTCAGGTCTATTCGCATGCTTCTCATCCTGTTCATTAAGCAGAGTATTCAAGAAGTCTACCTCCACACTTGTTTCCTCAGCAATGAGAAATTTCTCCCCTGGATCGTCACACACAGAGGTATCCATAGGGGGAGAACACTGGACATCTGGCTCAACATCTGGCACATCAATCCATTCAGACTCTGAGGAGTTGTCAAAATCTAAACTAACATCTTCAACAAAGATAGGCGGCTCAATATCCTCTTTCATGGCATTTGAATTGGACTCTTGACAATGTTGAACAAAAACCTTAGATTGCAAAGTTTCAGCCAAATGATCAAAGAAATCTAAGGCTTGAGCTGGTCCTTTTTCAAAAAGTTTGTCATCGCATATTATGTTTAAGAACCGTTGACTCTTTTGAGAAAGTCCATCATAGAAATAGTTAGCAAGTTGAAAATTTTCATAGCCATGATTTGGGACCGCAATGAGCAAATCCTTATATCTTCCCCAACATGCATAAAATGACTCATTCACTCTTTCAGCAAAAGTTTGAATTTGGTTCTTAAGATCAAACCAATTGGTAATGGTCATACGACTTTTAAAAGCATTGACGTCGTGAGGGGCTATGCAAGAGGGTGTGAAAGTTTGATTGGGACAGAGGTAATCCCGCAAAGTCTTATGGGGTGTTATAATTTGATTAGGACAAAGGTAGTCCCCCAAAGTCTTGTGCGGTGTTCCCCAATTGGCTGCCACTATTCTATTAGATAGATAAGACATAAAATAAACAGGCTAGAGGGGCTATGCCGCCACCTCTCTCAAAACAGGTCCATGGGGTTAAGCCACCGCCACGGCTATATAACCAATAAAAACAATAAAAAGGCAATTGGGGCTCAAGTTAGCTTCGTTACACCTCAAGTCGAATTGGTGGCTCGGTTAGAGGTATCCGCTAAGTCGAGTTCAAATTACACAAAGGAAAAATAAACGGAGTACTTACAGTGGTTTGTCGAACCTCCAAATAAGCTATATTAAGATTCCCCGGCAACGGCGCCAAAAATGCTTAGCCTCCGAACCTCGCCTTCGAATAAGGTTGAGAAAACCCCAAGCGTAGGGCTAGGTCGTCGATAACATAATATCCGGAAGTCCGGGATCGTACCCACAGAGAATCGAAATATAGCTAGTTTGGATTGTAGGTTTAAATGGTTGAGCGCAGCGTTTAAGACGGCCAACTTGATTTTGCTTTAAACGTAAATAATAATGGAAAAGACTAGAAATGAACTTTATAAACTAAAAGAGGCAAGTCTAGGGATCGTCTATCCCTTGACAAGGGCCGCTACCGGTTCTCGATTATCACTCAAGCGAGAGTCACGACCGCGTGCTCACGCCCGGAAGATTTAACTTTAATGACTATATTTATTGAAAGATGTGATTAAACAGAACTAAATCAACCTATTTTCGCTAATGTATCTAACACGTAGGAGGCCACGAGCCCTCGGTAGATCGTTTGCCAAGACCGCTTGACTAAACGACATACAGAGGAGTTAACACCCCTCGCTTAGACCAAAATGGCTAGGTTAATCCAATTCCGAAAACCATGATTTTAAGCCCGAGAGTTCGAGAACCAAATAACCACCTAAGTCATTAGGAAAGATTAGCCCAAGACTTAGCCAAAAGACTACTCACACATAGCTAAAAGACTAGACATGGTAAGAAAATGGAGCGAAAGATTTAACCGAAGAAAACGAAAATAAACTTGATTTATGCAAAGCTCCAAAGCGTAGCTACAACATTAATAAACGAGAAATTAACATAAGACAAATACTTACATGAGTTCTTGAAGAAATTAACTAAGAAAGCTTGAAAGCAACAATGGAGTCCTAGAAAGACTTAGGCCTAAAAAAAGACTAGAAAAAATGGTCATCCTTCTATAAAAGCCATACAAGCCTATTTATAGGGCTCTAAAGTTAAATTACAAATGACCAAAAAGTCCCCAAAAAATATCCCAAAAATACTCCATAAGTGGAAACTTTCCATAAATGGAAAGTTGAAAAAGATAACAAAAATCTGCAGATTTTTCCATGCAGCACCGGTACTGGGAAACTCTCAGTACCGGTACCAGGCTTCAACGGGCTGGAAAATTGATCTCTGGACACCCGGTACCGGTACTGGGAATTGCCCAGTACCGGTACCCGCTTGACAGATTTTTGGGCAAACTTCGTAGGCTCGCTCCGGACACTCCCGAACTCGGATTTAGGCGTTCTTTGGACCGTTGGAAAGCTCATCGAGTCTACTTTCTAACCCAAGTGGTTTGGATTAAAAGTAGTTTGTACATCAAAAGTTATGTCAATTCTACCCTCAGCTGGTCGGAAGATGAGTGGTTTTGGTAAAATCCTCACTTCTCCTTCAATTCCCTTGACCCTTGGGCGACCCGAGCAATCCCTAAACCATCTTTCGAGCACCACAATGGGGTGGCGCATGGCCTTGAGTACTTGGTTGCACCCGGAGCATTCCTTGGCGTTCAAACGCGCCTTATTTATACGAATTACCTGAAATACATAAAAACCTACCTTACGTGCAATACCATTATAAAAGCTAAATAAACGCAAGTTAAACCAACATACTACGGGACTAGTCGCACCAAATATCCACAATATTGGGTGCTCATCATTAGGCAAGGGGACCCCTTATCTCCTTTTCTCTTCAATATTGTGGTGGAGGCTCTCAATATTTTGTTGGAAAGAGCAAAAGAGAAAAGATTTGTTAAAGGGGTTGTGATGGGTCGTAATGGGTTGGTTTTATCACACTTGCAGTTTGCGGACGACACAATATTGTTTTGTAACAATGATAGGGAGGAGTTATGCGACATAAAAAGGATTTTAAGGATTTTTCAATTGATGTCTGGATTGAAGATAAACTTTTCGAAGAGTTCTCTTTGTGGCATTAATGTAAGTAATCTGGATGTGACTTCCCTAGCTCAAGTGATGGGATGCAAGGTTGAAAATTTGCCCATTAAGTACCTTGGTTTGCCTTTGGGAGCTAACCCGAGGAGTATTAAGACTTGGGATCCAGTTATCGATCGCACCCAAAAGAAGTTGAGTATTTGGCGAAGCAGATTCATGTCTACTGGAGGTAGTCTAAACCAACTTAATTCCAATATGTCCAACTTGCCTGTGTATTTTATGTCCATTTTTAGGATGCCGGTAGTTGTGGCGAAAAAGTTGGAGAAGTTGCAACGTCAATTCTTTTGGGGAGATTCGGTTGACAAGAAGAAATTGCATTTGATAAAATGGGAGAGCATTACGAAGAAAAAGGTAGTAAGAGGTTTAGGGGTGAAGAGGCTATTACAACAAAATTTAGCATTGCTTACTAAATGGTGGTGGAGGTTTAGTAAGGACGATGGATTGTTGTGGGTGAAGGTGGTGAGGTCAAAATACAATCTGGATTCGAGAAGTTGGTTACCGGAATGCCCATCGAGAGGCTCAGTCTCAAATGTTTGGAAGGATATATGTGCAGTGAGTGATTCTGATTCAAGTATCGGAGGAATTGTGCAAGAGGGTTTCAAAATCAAAGTCTATTCGGGCAACAATACTTATTTTTAGAACCATTGCTGGCTAGGACCGTATTCGCTTAAGGAGGAGTACCCCAGATTGTTCTTGTTATCCACGCAAAAAGATGAGGTGATAAGTAATATTTGGGAAGGGTTGGAAACTGGAAATTGGGGACTAAACTGTCAAAGAAGGCTTCGAGAAAGGGAGAATCAGCAGCTAAGGGCCTTGTTACAACGATTGCAATCTTATGACATGGATGCGTCTAAGCCTGACTCTTTAATATGGAGGTGGACGGAGGGCAAGAGGTTTACGGTAAGATCAGTGTACAAACAGTGGGAAGTTCTAAATCTAGATCGAAATTTGTTTTTGGGTTCGATTTGGAAAAATTTATGCCCTCCAAAGGTGGAAATATTGGCGTGGATGGTTGTTCAGGAAAGGGTGGCCACAAAGTCAATTTTAATTAGTAAAAACATTGTGCTGAATGATCAATCTTGTCCGCTCTGTTCGATGCACCAGGAAACGCCTAACCATCTATTTCTTCACTGTAAGTTTTCTTGGTCCGTTTGGTCCCAAATTCTGGATTGGTGGCATATTTTTTGGGTTTGCCCTCCCTCGGTAGCCGGTATGGCAAGTTGGTGGTTCGATACCAGCTTTCGTAACCTGGAAAAATATATTTGGGAAGCTTGTTTCTTTGCCACAATTTGGTCAATTTGGATCGGAATAGGCTTATTTTTCGGAATGTGATCATTGGCGCTCAAGAGGTAGTGGATTTAATCAAGTACAGAGTGGCCATGTGGATGAAAGTTAAATTTGATATCAAGTTGTATTCGACTGAGGAGTTTAAAGGGTATTTAGATGGTATTTGATTGTTAAAACTGTAATTTTTGAGGTGTTCTCATCCAAAATCCTGTTGGATGGGATCTACTTTTGTTTTTCTTCTGGGTTGAGCTATTTTGTTCCCCATCTTATCCTCTCGATGTACCCTTTCGAGCTTTAATAAAATTTCCTTTGCCGAGAAAAAAAAAAAGATATTAGAGTTCCCTTAAAAATTACAGTAAAATTTTTGAGACACCCAAAGTCTAGATCTCTTGGCCATGGGATTGGGCCGGCCCTGCACGCATGTCGTTTCTTTTGCGTTTCATTTAGAAAAATCCTTTCTCGAACATAATATACCACCACGCGGAGAAAGACACGTTGCAAACGGCTGTATAAAGTGATTATTTGTCAAAGTTGTTGACGTAATTCATGTAAGGGATGATTCCCCGCATCTTACTACGTACATCGGCCTTAATTTTGTATAAAAATCATTTCACCAAAAATATCTGTATATAGCAATTGCGCTCTCTCTCTCTCTCTCTCTCTCTCTCATATACACTCTGCCAAAAGCTTGCCTCGAATTGAAACCCGTTTGGGTTATGCCGCAGACGATAGTTATTAAAGTAGCCCTTAACGGAAAAAGGTCTCGTTCCAAAATCTGGAAGATTCTTGGCAAAGTTCCAGGTATATATATTCACAAACATTGCTTAATTTTCTGTCTCAGTACGTCTCTCCATTTTTATGCACAACTTGAAGGAATTTATTCTTTCGCTCTTTTCTTTTTTTGTTTTTTTAAATCTGCTTCAAGGAATTGATTGTTGGTGGTGTTTGGGAGTCTAAGATTCAATTTACATTTTGAATTCTAATTGGAACTTTTCGCCAAAAAGTGACCGGATTACTGCAATTTCATTCGACAATTTAAAATCGGGATAACAATACGGTAATGTGGTAAAGCACTAAAAATAGAATTATTAATTATATACTTCCTTCCTAGCTAATTATTGGTTCTTTTTGCTTAGCGGTGTAGGCTTTTGGCTTTTTAAAATTTTTGTTATGCCTTTTAATAGTCTCTCGTTGAGATTTTTTGACGGTGAAAGTTTCTAAAAATCAAAGAATATAAATTAGTTTTGATTCGAATATTGACTCGTTTACCCAAAAAGGATAAAAATATGTGGGTATAGTTATATAGTATATATTTCATCTTGAGAAGAGAAGCACGTATAATTGTATCACAATTCTTCATATCGACAATCAATCAATTTGATTTTAAAATATTTTTAGAAAGCCGAGACTACGCAATCCATTTGCTTTGTGCTATCCAAAGTCCAAACCCAGATTTGTAGTTTCCTCCCTCTCGCTTTTCATGTTCACTAACAATTTTGCAAGAATTCAATTATACAAAAAATCATTATATAATTTTTTTTTTTATAGGCAAAAAGTTTATTAAAGAAATCTTGACAAATTGTACATCAAGATGGGGGGGGGAATCCAACCAAAAGTTGGATAAAATCCAAAAAACACCCGATGGGACAAAGCCCGAAAACACCAAGGGACTAAGCCCGAAACACCTAAAAAGGCAAAACCAGTACAAAAATGGGCCAAGCCCAATCCAAGAACCCCAAAACCTAACCCTAAGACCTATAAGACCACCACTCCTCCCTCCATGTCATTTGTTGATACTATATTGAAAACTTTAGCAAGCGCAGGTACTCCTTTGCATAATCATACGCTCCTTCACTTCCATCTCAATCATCTTGCTCATCCTTTGAACATCACTCTCCCTTACCTTTATTTCTAATCTTTTCCCAAAGTTTGTTGTTAATTGGAGCTCAGCATCTATTTCTTCTTGATCTTCCCTTGTCCCTCGTGAAGAATATGAGTTTTGGACAAACTCACTATCTCCAGAGCTCATACAATCCTCAAAGGACTGACTTCTTATCCTTTTCCTGACATCAGTTGGTTTAAGGTCCACTACGAGATTGATCCCCTCCATTTGGAATTAATTCTCCGAGATTGTTCCTTGAATCAATCACTAATGGCTCATTCATCAAAATTATAGATCTGTCACCATTCTGCACCTGTTCATTTGGTACTGGAATCTCCAACCTCTGGTCATTATCACGTTGATCTTTGATTTCGTTGCTTTGATCCTTATTAGTGGCAATAAATGGGCCTGCTGAGTCCTCCACCCAAGAGTTCAGACCATGGACTGAACTTTCCTCATTACACTCCTCATCTGACTCCACTTCCGATACGTGACCCTCCTTAGGAATCTGGGAGAGTTGATCATCCTCCACAAGCTTGATGCCCTCCCCTTGAACTGAACTTTCCTCACTATTCTTTGCTTTGCTTGACTCCACATCCTCTTTGCTCTTCTCTAAGTCAACAAAACCATTCTTCAGATCATTGTTTTGGGCCATTACCTCATCTTTCTCCCATGTTTCCAAATCCAGATCAATGAAAGAATTTTCTGATACAACCTTTCTGAAAGATTCTTCTTCCTCAACTCTGATCATGTACCTTTTCCCACTTACTACTAGCTGGAGTTTCCCTTCCATCTTTTGTGTATGCTCAGTAACAATGAGAATTCTTCCCTTCTCAAATGATTTCTCTCTCAATGTATCATCATCCACCTTGAAGAAAATACCTCAATTACATTTTTAAGAAAACAACTTATGGTAAGTGTGTTATTTGTATAATTGTAGGGGTGGAATCGGTAGCTTTTGCCGGGCACAACAAGGACCACGTAGTGGTGATCGGAGATGGGATTGACTCGGTGGACTTGACGGTGTTGCTGAGAAAGAAAGTGGGATCTTCCGAGCTGGTGAGCGTGAATCAAGTGGAGTATGGCGGCGAGGGCAAGATGCAGATTCCAATATGGGGGTATTCTTCTTACCAAAACCCGTATGGATATGGGCCGGGCCATGGGTATGAAGTGAGTAACCAAAACCCGTATGCGTATGGGGTGGGTTATGGCTATGGGACTAGGAACCCAAACCCATATGCATATGGATCGGTTCATGGTTATGACAGTAGAAACCCGTATGCAGATGGACCGGATCGTGGGTATGAGAGTACGAATGAAAGCTTAGACGGTTGTTGTTCCATCATGTGATCATACACGAAAAAAAATTCACGTGAATTCTCTATGTAAAGTAGTTTTGTGTACATGGAATATATATGCTTGAATACGTTCTTAATTATTGTGAACGTATTGCTTCAATGTAAAGTTGTTGATTTAATGGATCTTGATTTATTTTTGGATCTTTGATTTGGCTTATGTAGTTTTTCTATTTTGGTTACAGAAAAAGGGTAGAGATTAATATTTGAATCTCCTGTTTCTATGGATGGACAATGATCAGATAAGTGAATTAAGGAGAGGAAACAAGCTGTTTCTGATATTGAAGTGTTTCAATTCAGCAATTGCCATTGTGTCATTTTCCCGTGAGTTGTCAATCATGTCTATGTTCACTGCTCATTTTCACCTATCCTCTACCGCACCCAATTTCACCGTCAAAAAGTGTTTTCAACGGTTTGAATTTTAAAAAAATTCTTCCAGAGAAGACTTGTTAAACTCTTTCTTGGAAAAGTTATTTTAAAATCCGGCTTATTGATTGTCGATACCAAAGGTGAGATTGAGTATTGTGCTAGAGAAACAGACGGTGAAAGAGAGCAGTGGGCAACGACTTTCTGATTCATTGACTTTTCGTTGAATTAGAATACATATGTCGACACTGAAACGTACGTATATTTTTTCCATTAGGATGTGACACTAATATGTGTTAAGAAAATTGTTCAACCAAAATAAGATGAAATAACACGTTAATATACAATGATATAAATGCGAAGTTATAAATCACCTTCGTCTCATAATTCTCGTGATCCTCTATTTTCCATTCTCAATTATTTTTGTTGCCAGACTTTGATTTAATTGATTTTCGATTAACATGATCTTCTTGACATGGTTGATTTTCTAAACGAGTCCTTAAAAATAGGGGCTCCGACAATCGAAGTTAGCCCGAGAATGATCTCTAAGAAAAACCTCATGGAACCGTACGTTTAGCCCCTTGATCAGTCCGTAAAAGGGACTACAAAGATCCTAACCCAAAACAGATTTTGAGCAACTGAATTCTATAACCTTACAATTAGTATAAGAATTTAGCTAGCTTCTCTCCTCCATCTTTCCCCTTTTCTTTTTTTTTTTTTTGATTGGCAAAATAAATTTTATTAAAGGGAAAAAGGAAGAGGGATCCAACCAAAAGTTGGATAAACACCTAAAAGGCAAAGCCCAAACACCAGGGGCCTAAAAGCCCAAATACAACACTAAAATTCACACCCATAGGTCTACACATCCAGATATTACAAGTTAAGCACAAAAGGCCCAAACAACTGGCCCAACACCAAGAAGTCCAAAACCAATTAGTATAGGAATTTAGGATCTCTGCTCCATCTTTCCCCCTTTTTTTTTATTGGCAAAATAAATTTTATTAAGTGGAAAAGGAAAGAGGGATCCAATTAAAAGTTTGATAAACACCTAAAGGGCAAAGCCCAAACACCAAGGGCCTAAAAGCCCAAATACAACATTAAAGTTCACACCCAAAGATCTATACATTCAGATATTACAAGTTAAGCACAAAAGGCCAAAACAACTAGCCCAACACCAAGAAGTCCAAAACAAAAAACCTAACAACTGAAACATCTTCCACCCACAGCCACCTATTCAGCCACCGCCACAATCATCAATCAAACAACCACCATCACCACACCAGACAACACCTCCAGAACAACAAACACCCCACGCCACCACTGGCCACCTCCTCCATCTTTCCCTTTCTTTCGTTTTCTCTAATTCCTTTGGCCACCAGCTAGCCATGCATAGAACCACTTGGGAGAAAACGAAAAACCAAGTCAGCCGAAACACTGCTACACAGATCGAGTAAAGGGAAAATTAAACAATTGATCGACCAAATGAAACGTATAGAGAGGCCTATTACTCATCACGAAAAGCATATGCAAATATGCATCTTTGGTAATCCAAGGAAAGAGAAAAATGGCGATTCCTAGCTTTTTCCTTCAACAACCACGACCCATCACCTCTCTCATTCTTTAGTGAAATTTTCTTGCGATTTTCAGTATGAATGAATCTAGCATAAAATTGGGGCAAAAATAATTTTCATGAAACACAGAGCATCCAAAGGTAGTCTCAATTTCCATTAACAAGGGAAAGAAATTACACACAGCCAGATGGGACCGACTTGTTGGAGCTTGAGACTAATGGTGCGATTGATACTATCGTACGGAACCTAGACACGGGTTGGCTTCTTTACTCGGGCTAGTAGGTGATCATCTTGTGGGACTAATAGCTTCAAGTCTTTGTGCTAATTACTTGTTCCTGAAGTATCGTTGATGCCAAAAAAAAAAAAAAAAAAGTATTGCAGAGTTTGACTACTCAACGTTTGGTACCGGTTAATAATTTCACGTTTTGAGCTAATTACTTGCATCCGAAGGATAAGAACTTAATTAGTCGAATTTGGTCGGCCAACCCCTCCCTTGTGGGAAAAACAACATACAAAAAGGACTAATGCATCAGGTTTACTCGGGCCGTCTAGTAGTCATCTTGTGGAACTAAAATAGTTTCAAGTCTTTGTGCTAGTTATTACTTGCTCCGAAATTATGTTGTTTTGAGCTACTCAACTTTTGAGTCTTAGTTCTCTCTCTCTCTCTCTCTCTCTCTCTCTCAAAATGACTCGCAGAATTGTAGTGGATACTTAAAAGAAGACAGATGAAGTAACAAAGAAATACTAACCTCAAAAAATAAAACATTATCCATTAGGCACAAAAGCTTGTAAATATAAGCACAAAAGTTTCGCTGCTAAATATTTTTATAATTGACCTAGACATTGACTGCCTTATGTGTTTCATTTTTTAAACCTAGATGGTTACATTAGCTTTGTCCAACATATTTATAATATTATGTAAGTGCCATTTGGCCGGGTTACGTTTACTCGGGCTGGTGGCTAGTCTCTCTTTAATAAAACCTCTCGGCCGCAGTTTTAGGAGTAATAAAAGTTTGAAGCGAAATTATTATAGTAGTACTGCATCATTTGGAATCTGCGGTGGCGGTTCATCCTTCTGGGAACATAATATTAATATATACCGGCCACCACGCGGGAAAGACACGTATAAAACGGGAACAGCTGTATGCCTGTAAGTGTAAGTGTGTGTATTCGTCACTTTTTTTTTTTTGGGCAATCAATAGGCTTTCGTCACCTTGTTGACGTAATTCATACGTACTACGGGATGGGTCCTTGCATCTTACTCCAACAAATCGATCGGCCTTTGGTATAAAAACCATTTCACCCAAAACAACTGTAAATACCTATTGCTCTCTCTCTCTCTCTCTCTCTCTCTCTCTCTCTCTCTCTCTCTCACACACACACACAACTCTGAACTCAGCCAAAAGCTTTCTTCATTGCTAATTTGAAATCTGTTTTGGTTATGGCGCCGCAAAAGATAGTTATTAAAGTAGCCGTCAAGGGAAAAAAGTCTCGTTCCAAAATCTGGGAGATTGTAGGTAAAGTTCCAGGTATGTATGATTATATTCACATTTTCTGTCTCAGGCTCTCCATTTTTATGCACAACATCAAAAAAGGAATTTATTAATTTATTTTATTGTATCGGCTTCAAGGAATTCATCTTTAGGGGGTGTTTGGAAGTCTTTGCATTGTAATTAGAATCTTCCCCCCTCCTCAACCCCCCAACAAAGGGACCAAATTATTGCAGTTTTATTAGACAATTTAAAATCCGGATAACAATGCTAACGTAGAAAAGCACTAAAAATAGAATTATTAATTGCACACTTCCTTCCTAGAGTAACTATTATTGGTTCTTTTTGCTTAGCGGTGTAGACTTTAGGCTTTTTAAATTTTCGTTATGTCTTTCAATAGTCTCTCTGTGAGATCTTCCAACAGCAAAAGTTTTAAGAAATCCAAAAATATAAATTAGTTTTGATTCGAATATTGGCATGCTTACCCAAAAATGATTAAAATATGGGTGAGTGGTATAGTATATATTTTATCTTGGGAAGAGAAGCATGTATAATTGTATCACGATTCTTGATCATATCGACAATCAATCAATTTGATTTTAAAATATTTTTAGAAAGCAGAGACTACACAATCCATTTGCTCTATGCTATCCAAACCCAGATTTGTAACTCTCGCTTTTCATGTTCACTAACAATTTTGCAAGAATTCAATTATACAAAAAATCATTATTTAATATTGTTGAAGAAAAATACC
Organism: Rhododendron mucronatum var. ripense; assembly: GCA_019656295.1. NCBI lineage: Eukaryota > Viridiplantae > Streptophyta > Magnoliopsida > Ericales > Ericaceae > Rhododendron > Rhododendron mucronatum. The sequence goes on along the minus strand of BPLT01000161.1, from coordinate 722,688 downwards.
TCAATTACATTTTTAAGAAAACAACTTATGCTAAGTGTGTTATTTGTATAATTGTAGGGGTGGAATCGGTAGCTTTTGCCGGGCATGACAAGGACCACGTAGTGGTGATTGGAGATGGGATTGACTCGGTGGACTTGACGGTGTTGCTGAGAAAGAAAGCGGGATTTTCCGAGCTGGTGAGCGTGGATCAGGTGGAGTACGGCGGCGAGGGCAAGGTGCAGATTCCAATATGGGGGTATTCCTCTTACCAAAACCCGTATGGATATGGACCGGGCCATGGGTATGAAGTGAGTAACCAAAACCCGTATGCGTATGGAGTGGGTTATGGCTATGGGACTAGGAACCCAAACCTGTATGCAAATGGATCGGTTCATGGTTATGAGACTAGAAACTTGTATGCAGATGGACCGAGTCGTGGGTATGAGAGTAGGAACGAAAGCTCGGATGGTTGTTGTTCCATCATGTGAATTAAAAAATTACTCCCTCCGTTCCATAATATTTGTCCGGACCGCAAAACGGAGACGTAAAAATAATACTATTTTTGTAAGAAAAGTTGGGAAAAATTTCACCAACTTACTAGATCTCGACGAGTTCTTTTAACTTGTGAAAAAAATTTGAATTTTTTCTTGAAAGAAATGTATTATTTTGTAGTCTCCGTTTCGCGGACCGGACAAATATTATGGGACGGAGGGAGTATCACACGAAAAAAAATTCACGTGAATTCTCTATGTAAAGTAGTTTTGTGTACGTGGAATATATATACTTGAATATGTTCTTCATTATTGTGAACGTATTGCTTCAATGTAAAGTTGTTATTTAATGGATCTTGATTTATTTTTGGATCTTTGATGTGGCTTGTGTATTTTTTCTATTTTGGTTACTGAAAAAGGGTAGAGATTAATATTTGAACCTCCTGTTTCTATGGATGGACTATGATTAGATAAGTGAATTTTTTTTCTCGGTAAACGAAACATTTTATAAAATTCAAAAGGGGTACATCAAGAAAAAAACAACAAAAGACGGAGCTTGGCTGAGCCCAAATTTACAACCACATTCAACCGACAGTTGAAGGCATTCCTGAAAACTAGGTTACAATCTCAATTTTTGGATACCGTCTAAGAAAATCTTGAACTCATCAATTGTGTAGACCTTGATGTCAAACTTCACCTTCATCCGCATCACAACTCTAGTTTGACTAAATCACCCACCTCCCAAGCTTGTTTCGTTGAATTGTTGAAGATATTGTCGTTCCTCACCAACCAAAAGGACCACAACGTTACGTTGCATAGAAGCAAACTTCCCATACATGTTTCTCCAGGTAAGTGAATTAAGGAGAGGAAACAAGCTGTTTTAGATATTGAAGTGTTTCAAGTAAGCAATTAATTGCCATTGTGTCATTTTCACGTGAGTTGTCAATAATGTCTACGCCCACCGCTCTCTCTCACTGCTCCTCCACCACACTCAATCTATCTCTCTGTTCAAAAGTGTTTTTTAGAAGCTCCGAATTTTAAATGAACTCTTCTAAAAAAGAGTCTTTTTTGGAAGAGTTCTTTTAAAATTCGGACAATTGATTGGCGAGATGGACTATGAAATTAAAGCTTTGTTTGCAAGTTGATGAAAGTGAGAGAAAGAAATTAAAATTGGAGAAAATAGAGAAGAAAGTGAGAGGGAAATTATACTATTCCCATTTTTAGATTTTTCTATTTTCTCTCCCTCTCCCTCTCTCTAAACAAACAATGGGAGAGAATTTTTTTTTTTAATTTTCTCTCCTTTTCTCTCGCTTTCCTCAAGTTCAAAACAAAGCGTAAGCGCTGTGGTGGGAGTGGTGAAAGAGAGCGATGGCAATAGACTTTTTGGTAATACATTTCAGTAAGATTCATATTTTTGGTAATAATCAATCAGCGAGGGTGAGTGAGGTAGGTAGGTAGAGAGAAGGGGGACTTTGTCTCTCTAGAAAGTGTCACCCTATTCCCCCCCCCCCCCCCCCCCCCCCCTTCTATTTTCCCCTTTCTTGGTGGCTCCTCCTCCTGGCTGGTTGTCAGATGATTGAAACTCTCCCCCCCTCCCCCCCCCCCCCCCCCCTTCTATTTTCCCCTTTCTTGGTGGCTCCTCCTCCTTGCTGGTTGTCAGATGATTGAAACTCTCTCACTTTTGAATAAAATCTCTCGCCAGTCGCTATCATTTATAAGCTCATGTTTGTTGTTTTGGACGGTTTCCTGATGTGTGTTCATGCTCTTGGTTCCGATCAGACTCTAGCGATGGATCCATGGGCTTCTTTAGAGCTGGGCAACAGACACGAGACACGATAACACGACACGAACCGGACACGAAGTTAGCGAGTTAGGGTTGAACATTTCTGACATGAAACACGAAAATGACACGACTCGAGAACACGAATTTTAAATGGGTCGGGTTCGGGTTGAACACGTGAGACGCGAAATTGACACGACTAACACGGTTACTAATCTGTGTCACCCATTTTCACGAACATATATACATAATATATGGTATATCTATAATTTTATATAGAGTTAGGCAACAGACACGATAACACGACACGAATAGGACACGAAGTTAACGGGTTAGGGTTGAGCATTTCTGACACGAAACACGAAAATGACACGACTCGAGAAACACGAATTTTAAATGCGTCGGATTAGGGTTGGGTGATTTGTGACACGAATCCGACTGACACGACATGAACACGACTCGACACGACCCGTTACCCAGGTCTAAGCTTCTTCTCAGCTGCCATGGTTGCGTCAAGCGGCAACATTTGCGCCAAAGACAAGTGTTCTTTGTACTTGTTCTTTTTTATTACGGCAACATATGTTCTACTATATGTTCCTCTTTCTAAAATAATATAAAATAATAGATGTGTGTATTCATACAGGTGAGCATCACAAAACCCCCTCCCCACCCCCACACACACCTACCTAATAAATATCAGCATCTCATTTTTTCTTTAATCTGGCGGGCCGCTCACTCTTATCTCTGAAAATTCTGAAGTAATACTCTCCATTGCCACCCCAAGTGGCCAATGGGACTACTCTCTTTTTGGGTCAAGTCTCCTGATTAGTGGTGATGGTGGCCACTTAGGCCACTTGGCCACTTCCAATGCTTTTTCCAAATCTAATTAATCTCTCAATATAATACTAATACAGTAGTATCAAAGCTGCTGTGAGTAGCTGCATATGCATATGCATCTCAACTGGTCTGATCTGATCTGATGTGGGGCCTACAGAGAACCTTTCCACAACATGATCAGATCATCTTCCACCCACCATAAAGGCTTTCTGCACACAACTTTTTGATTGGGAAGAAACAATTGTGTTCTCGCCCCATTCTAAGATCAAGTTGCTGTCCTGATAATGGAGACCCTAAATTTGCAAATTTTGGTACTCTCTATGTTTGAATTAGCTTATCCAATTTTGACATACCTATTCCTCAAAAAATTATTAGCTGACTACAGTTCGTAGTGTTATTAACATGGTTGATTTTCTTAACTAGTCCTTAATTAAAAATAAGGACTCCGACAATCAAAGTTAGCCCGAAAATGGTCTCTAAAAAAGACCTCATGGAACAGTTTAGTCCCTCGATCAGTCCTTAAAAGGGACTTCAAAGATCAGAACCCAAAACAGATTCTGAGCAACTGAATTCTATAACCCTACCAATTAGTATAAGAATTTAGCTTCTCTCCTCCATCTTTCCCTTTCTTTTGTATTCTCTAATTAATTCCTTTGGACACCAGCCTTGCAAAGGACCACTTGGGAGAAAACGAAAAATCAAGTCAACCCATGCAGCACTGCTGCGCAGAGTAAAGGGAAAATTAAACAAGTGACCAAATGAAACGTATAGAGAGGCCTATTACTCATCACGAAAGCATATGTAGCCTAAATATGCATCTTTGCAGCCCGGCCCGGAGATTTCCAATGCCATAGGCAAAGTTTGAAGATGGGTCTCTCATTTTTTAGTATATTTATAAGTTGTTGGAGATAACAAACAAGCAACGGTTGTAGTTTGGTGGCAAAGTACTTGTACCGCCTTTTAGAATCTCAGGTTGGGAGTTTAAGACTCCAAAATTTCCTTTCAAAACAATTTTTTTTTTTTTTGATAAGCACAATTTCATTGAAAAGCTCAAACGAATTACAAACTAAAAGGGGCATTCCCCAGTATGAACACTACAGATGAAATAGAGGTATCCCCGTAGGAAACACAAACAACTATTAGGTATCTATGGTCTATACAAAGAATCAACATTTACATTGGAGAAAAAATACTATCCGGAAGCCTCCATTTGTCACCCAAAGCCCTGTTCAAAGTGGATTTCTTAACACATCTTCTGGAGCATAGAAAATCTCTGATAGAGTTATCCACGTTAAGGGACACGACATCAACCTGTTTGGGAAGGCCTTGAAACACTCTAGTATTCCTCTCAATCCAAATACCATACACAGCAGCTGCTAAGGTATGTACTATGTAACACTAAATTCTTAAAATCCTTGGACGTCCCATACTGGACAAGCCAGTCCACGAGGGTGTAAGGAATGCCTGGCTCCAAAGTCCTCACTAGAACTTGCTGCCAAACCATAGAGGAGAAGGGACACTGGAAAAATAAATGGTGGTGGGTCTCTCTAACATTATTGCAAAGGACACATTTGTCGTCCACCTGCATTCCCCAATTAGCTAACATGTCCTTGGTGCACAGCTTGGTTTGAACAGCCAACCATAAAACGAAGGCCCAACGAGGGACCATTTGTTTGGACCAGACAATTGCTGCCCAAGGTGGGTATGGCCGTCTGATTCGGAGAGCTTCCCATGCAGAGGCAACAGAATAATGGCCACTAGGATGAGGGACCCAAACAACATAATCCTCCTTCAAACTATCTGGTTTTAGAGTACTGGGGGTATACCTGATTATCTCTTGAGTAACTCTATTACGAATTCTAGGCCATCTCCATTCTCCTTGGAAAATAATGGAGGACACTTTTGCTTGAAGAGATCTCCCCATATTGAATCAAAACATTTTTTTTCTATAGATGTTCCAAAACTTTGGAATAAAATCGAAAGCTGCTAAAAATCAAACTCATATTTCCGTGCTCCATACATGCACGCTTAATCACTGTGCTACGTTAGCCTAGTAGGAAAATATTTCACATACCTAATATTTGTAATATATTGCACCATTTTGAGGCCCAATTATTGGCTCAAAATGGAAGACTTTAGACGGTCGTTTAGTGGCTTATACCTAGGACTGACCTGCATCTTTGGTAATCCGAGGAAAGAGAAACATGGCGATTCCTAGTTCATCCATATCTATAAAATAATAATAATAATAATAATAATAATAAATTGAATTTATGTTTTTTTTAAGCTTTTGAAAGTATATTCTATGACATGAGGTGGGGCAATGGTATGTTGCCGACGTTGCTGGCTATTGTGGTGCTGACATAACCCCACCCGGGCCCGTCCCACCACCCCACCCCCCACACACACCCCACCCCACCACCCACCACCCCCCCGCATTTATAAAAAAAATTACTCCCTCCGTCCCTTTTTAAATGTCCTGCTTTGTAACTCCAACTTATTAAAAAGATATCATCATTATACATTTCACATCAACTTTTTCCTTTACTTTTCCTACTTACTCATTATTATTACACTTTTACTCACTTACTTTTCAAAATAGAATCTACTTTTAGGGACAAAATAGACAATTCACCAACTTTTACCCCACTAACTTTACAAAATGGACACTTATTAAGGGACAGCCCAAAATGGAATACTGGACTATAAAAAAGGGACGGAGGGAGTATATTGTACCCCCTCCCCCATAATATATGAAACTCTCCTGTTCTCTCTCTCTTGCTTTAAAAAATAAAAATAAAAATAAAAATAAAAACTATATTGTACCACTCCCCATATGAAACGCTCCTGCTTATAAATAAATAAAAACCTATATTGTACCCCCTCTCCCAAGTGTGTGTGTGTGTGTGAGTGAGAGAGAGAGAGAGAGAGAGAGAGAGAGAGAGAGAGAGAGAAGTATGTCAGCACTACAATATCAAGTAACGTCCGCAACATTGCATTGCCCCACCTCATGTCAAATAGAGTGTCGGAGACTCGGAGTAGGGCAATAAGGGGGGGTCTGATTTAAAATACAAAATAAAACAAAATTACATATATACTTCCTTAATTTATTGGTTCTTTTTGTTTGGTGCAGTCTTTTTGCTGCTTAAATTTTTGTCCCGCCTTTCAAAACATCTTATTAAGGTTTTTTGACGTTGAAATTTTCTGAAAGACAAATGAAATAAATTAGTTTTGGATTTGAATATTGACACGCCTACCCGGAAAAGAAATAAAAATAGGTGGGAGGGGGTAGGATATATTTTATTTTGAGGAGAGAAGCATGTGTAGTTAGTTGCATCACGACTCTTTAGCTTGGCAATCAATCATCGATTTTGGGAAAGTTGAGATTGCAATGAATGCTCCATACCATTATTCAAATACAAATTTGTATTCTATTTGTGTTCACTAACAAATTTTCAAGTATTCATTTGTTTTAAAATTATTAGTACTATTGCTGAAGAAAAAACCTTAATTGCAATTTTTAGAAAACAACTTTCCCCTAAGTATGCGTTATTTTTATAATTGTAGGGGTACGTAGGATCGGTAGCTTTTGCAAGGCAGAACAATAACCACAGAGTGGCGATCAGAGATGGGATTCATGCGGTGGAGTGGAGCTGACGATTTCTGAGCTAGCTGGTTGAAAGCGTGGGTGTGGAGTACGGTGGGGACGATGACGGCACGGTGCAAATTCCCGTATATAGGACGTATTTCTCATACCTAAACCCATTTGCATATGGAGGATAGGAACCAAAACCCATAAGCATATGGATTGGGTCATGGGTATGAGACTACAAAGTAAAACCCGTATGCGTATGAACCGGGTTATGGTTATGACACTTTATAAGAACCAAACCCATATTTAGATGGACTCGGTCATGGGCATGAGACTATGAACTAAAACCCGTATGCATGAACCGGGTTATGTTTATGACACTAAGAACCAAAACTCGTATGCTGATGGACTGGATCATGGGTACGAGACTATGAACCAAATCCCGGACAGTCATTGTTTCAAGATGTGAATTAAGAATTCTCTCCCCCTCTCTCTAAAGGTGGATTGAATGAATATTTGAATTCCTCTTTTTATGGAAAGATTATGATTATATAACGAATTAAGGAGAGGAAACAAGCTGTTTTAGATAGTGAAGTATTCAATTTAGAAATTGCCTAGGGTGCATTTTTTCGTGATCAAATTCCGGATCATGCTTTTGAATAACAGGTAATTACTTTGATTTACATATCTTTGAATTAGAAGATCAGGATCCTTGTAAAATGAAAGGATCCCTTTCATTTCGATTTTGCATTGTCGTGTAACTACTAGTGGAAAGGGTCCTATTATGGCTCTCTCGCGCTCGACGCTTATGGATTAGTCCATGAGAGCAGTTAGCTTGTAGTTAATATTATTGTTAATTGCCTTCAGATTTCAGCGGTACTTAGTTTTTAGGGTTTGAGCTGTGAATCTTTTAAATTCTCTGTTATCTAAACCTAGATTGGTTCTTATGTACCGACGATTTCGGCTGGCCTACTTCAGCAGTAGGTGCCTAAAATCGAAGTTTAGGTAGCTCTGATTCTTTCCTATATCTTTTATGGAGTCTGTATTGTCCGATGGGCTTCTGACTTTTTCATAAGAAAAAAAAAAAAAAGGCTCTCTGTGCTATTGCTATATATGCATCTCTATTCCAGTAGTCCATCCACCTCCCGATTCTGGAACAGACATCAACCAGGGCCAAAATGCAAGTTGGCATTGACCCATCAATGCTACGCGCGTGACCCACATATGTATGGCCAGTACCACCCGTTCCATAAATCTTTCTTCAAAAAAAAACACTAGTAAGTACTTATATTTGTAAGACCAGTTGATCATATAATTTTTGTTTCAACTTTAAACAGACCTCCCCGGTGGTCGCCTGTAGTTCCCACTTAGCATTGCCCTAAATTTCTGCTCAAAACCACTAATCTTGGCATGGTATAATTTGATCAAAAGTGGTTATATATATGCCGCCTACAAATTCTAATTCTTAAATGTTTTTCGCCGGTAGAACTAAACTGACTGAACTTAGGTGCCACCAACAGCTATAAGTACAAAAGAAAACGAACAAATTTTCAATTTTAGCGTCGAGTTATACCAAATGCGGGCAAAAAACAACTCTGCATTACAGGATTTGAGTCATTTGACCACGTAGGATTATTCACTAAGAAAAAAGAGATAATTCAATCTTTGCTTACCTAAAGTGAATCTGGCCCTTGCACTCCAGGTTGGAAATTTTCGGAGGTGAATGAATTTGAGGCAGTCAGAGAGTCTTCCGAGACAACTGAGGGATTCCTCCTGTGTTCAATGTACGTACCTTGGTGGTACAGCTTGTTGGAAATTGATTAGAATTCCTAAATTGTCTAGGATTCGTTTTTCTATTCGGTTTAGGTTTATTTAGTGTTTTCCTATAAATAGGGATCTTGGGGTTTCCTAGGGTTATGGTCTTTTGTTCAAGGGCTTAGATATTAAGGTTTTGTTTATCTCTTAGGATTCCACCAAGGGTTTGTGTCTCCCTTTTGGGTTCTACCAGAGATTTGTCCCTAGATATCTGTTTGGTACTTCAAGTAGAGTTACGGGTATAGCCGGCTCTTTGTTTCTCTCCCCGTTTATAGTGAATCCTCTTGCTCTTTTCCCCGTAGAGTACGTTCTTGCTTTGTGTTTGAACGGAACCACGTATATCCTTGTGTTCTTGTTTATCGCTTGTTGATTTGTTATATTCTCAATTTCATTTTTGGCACAACACAGCTCAATGCTCTAGCAGGTTTTTGCGAGTTAAGACCCCCCATGATGTGAGTTTATGGCAGCAATTCAATTATGCAGTTTTCCCCAATTTATTCTACAGTAGCTCAAAGGGTCTCACCTTGGTCGTTATGTCGATGTATCCCGTTTCATTGTACGTCGCGTTTTTCATATTCTACAGAGCAATTCTGATACTGTTTTTGAGTGAGAGAGATGGAGACGAAGTTCAATCCGCCATGGCAATCTACGATGGTGTTCAGTGGGTAGTGTTTCCAATCGAATTATCTTGGGAGACAGACGTTGGTTCAACCTCAATACCCTCGATAGGTGATGAATTTGTTTTAAGAAAACTGTGTAAAACACATGATTCGATTCGCTTTTGTGTATCGCATTACAGTTCGTTCAAAAAAAATGGTTTTTGTGAGAATTGGGTCGTGGGCTTCGGTCCAGACTTTGTTTCCCATTGTATAGATCACAAATGCAAATGCCTAGACCAAACAATCTCAGCTCGTGGGCCAAAAAAAATTTTTGCCCAGTTAAAAAGGTGGGTTGGAGCGATTACGCTGACGCCTTTTGGACGTAACCATAGTGGAACTCACCCGTCCTAGAATGTTCAGACTTGAGCCTTGCTAAATCGACCAGGGAAAAAATATTTATCCATCACCACATCGTCGGACCCGTCACAAGAATCCCACCAAAATGCAAGTGGACACGAAAAAACCAATCAATCTGGTCCTAAATTGACTCAAACTCGGGAACAGTGGGAGGGGGAGGCTTTTAACTCAACTGCCCTGAGCTCCTACTTGCGTTTAGCTTAAGTTAAACAGATTTAACATCTAGCATGGTTTTACTTCGGCCCAATTTCAGGGTTTCTATGGTAGCATTGTTTGTCGGACTACGAGATAGCCCAAGGTGTCGAGCCCGTAAACATTAACCATTAGGCGATAGCCCAAGGTGTTGAGCCCGTATACAATAGGGAAAATGATGGCCAACGACATATTTTGATAATTAATACTCGTCAAAGACATTTTCAACATTAATAAATGTTCTCAATATTAATTATCAAAACACGTCCCGGGCCGTCATTTTCCCTAAACAATAACCATTGGGCTAGGCGTCTCTCAACTTATAAAATACCAATCAGCTAGGTGTCTCGCAACTGGTAAAATGTAGCCCAAGAAAAATTTTCCCAAGAAGAATGCTAATGCCCGCCTAAAGGACAAAGGATCGATAATAAGTAAAAAGTGTATTAATATACAGAAAATGTGTAATAATATTTGTGAAAGTGAATCGACATCCGTGAGATATGTATTGATACCCTCACTTGTTTGAAATTATTATCATATTATCCTCCGAATAATGGCGAGCGGAGGTTAGCAAGATAATCTAGCCCAACATTGCTATTTTTTATATTCACACTTCCATTTTTGGCTTTTAGCAAAAAATTTACATATGCTATTAACATTAGAAAACAAAAAAGGGAGTTTTACATATCAAAAAGGGGAGGATAAATTTTTTGAAACTCCATTAGTTGTTGTACTAATTTGTCTCACATTTTAATTATACCTGTATTTATTTACGCAATAAAATTAGAGAAAGTAAAACAACTGAACACAAGATAGTATATGGTAAAGAAAATTTCTTTAGGAACAATCGAAAAAGGAGTTTAGTCTTCAAGACTAACTAGATATTATCGAATTATTTCTCACAACCTACGTTTCACTCTTTGTACTTTTTGGAAGAATCTAACAAACGCGAAACAAAATTTAAATATGAACAAAATAAAAAAAAATCCCAAAAATCTTAGCAGAACTCAGCTTAATTACAAGTGACAAAAGGACTACAATTTACAAGTGACATCATTATGAGGATGGCATCATGGAAGTCATCCAACCACATTAGTCAACAAAGTACAATAATTAATTTGGTGTACTAATTTGTCTTATAACAGTACTCTTCTTATGGAGTATTATATTGAGAGTGTAAATTCTATCCGCCATAGGTGGGAACCATAGGGTTTTCACTATTGCATGTGGGCTCTACAAGATTTTTTTTGTTATAATTTCAATCGTTCATTTGTAGAAACACGTAGAATAGTATACCCCTGAAAAAAATCAGCTTGATTGGGTATCAATAGGTATATCAAAACTTGAATTTTGGTTTACAGAATGGAGGGTCATAGATTCTGAAGTTAAATTGTTTATGGCAGTTCATTTCCTAAACCGAAATTCAAATTTTAATATAGCTATTGATGTCCGACCAAGTTCATTTTTTGCGTGCATATACTATTATGTGGGTTCTACAAGATGAACGGTTCAGACTATAACAAAAAATGCTTGGTGGGACCCGTAATGGGTTGTGGTGGAAAACCAAAGGTTTCCACCTGTGGTGGAAAGAATTTTAACTCTTATATTGAGGAGTACATAATTGTAAAAGCTTTTAATAGTCTTTTTTTTTTTTTTTTTGTCTCATGTATAACTCTTCCTAGTTTTTAATATTGTGATAATAATTGATTTGGGCTAAATCTGATTGTGATACTAATACACTGATAAGGTTCTTGAGCTAATTACTTGCCCCCAAAGAATACGAACTTTCCTAGAATTTGGTCAGTGTGTTGTGAGGAAATTAACAAGTACTAGCTAGTTGGAATACGAAAAGGACTTGGGACTTTTAAACTCCACTAGTTGGAGTACTAATTAATCCAATAGTGCATTTTTTACGAGCAATTTCATAATTTTATAAGCTTTTCACAGTTTTCTTATTCGTCGTATGACTCTTAGCCTTGTTTCACTAAGTTTGAATAAAGATAAAATAAGAATAAATTAAGCGCCCAAAGCTTAGTGGAACAAGGTCATAGAGGGTGGAAGGAGTAATCCATTTGGTAAGAGTAATTTTTTAATTAAGTTTTTGCTAAAAGGGTAAAAGGATCGTGTGACAACTCCTCTACGTACGTGTGACACTTAATTTTAATGAAAGGTTATTGCATTCCATCCATCGATCTCACAAGCTATTTTCTCATGGTCTTGATTTATTGAGGATTAATTGATGGTCTCACTTAGTGACCATAAAATTATTAAACAACGTACAATTCCTAGCAATTTCTTTGTGAGTTGAACAAGAGAGGCCTAGATATATAGGTCTACTGATAGTCTGATAGTACAGTATAAGATATTGAACAACGGGAATTACAAGTGTTCCCTCAAGACGATCGATCGAGTTGGACACTTTGTTTTCGTTTTCATTCTTTAAAAAAAAAAATTCAAGAAATTTTGAGATTTTAAAAATTGCAGAAAACTAAAAACGTTCTTAGGATTTTATTTTAGAGAAGCTTGATTTTCGATGGTTTTGAAATTGGATATATTTCAACTTATACATAATTTAAAAACCTTTTTTTTTTTGTTGGTCTTTTGCAATAAACGCTATTGAATTCTATAGCTTGATTTTCGATGGTTTTGATTATTGTTTCATAAACATGTGTAGAAATTCGCGATTATCAGAAACACACCTATACACAAGCTCTCGGCTGGCCATTTTATTTTCAAGAAGGTGAGCTAAATTAATTGAGGAGCGATTTTCGCACTCTCCATATTGTTAACCGCACTCTCATGGGGGAGTGCAAAAATCAACACTGGGGAGAAATTTTTGGTTGCAAATCGGGTACCACGTAGTACCCGTGCAGCACATCTGAACCATCCAAATAATGCAACCAACGGCACAGATAGAAACACTATTTTCCTTTTCTTTTTAAATCCGTTCGATACTTTTCAATCTAAGCCGTTTGTTGCTTGTTAATTTGGACAGCTCCGATGTGGTGCACAGATACTACTTCAGTTGCATCCTATTTGCGTTCAAAAATTTCTCCCCGATTAATTTACATCATTTGGCTAAGCATCGACAAAATTGTCCTTTTCGACTCAAAAATTATCCTATGTTTTTATCAAGTGTATGTTTGTCTTTACCTTGTAGATCCTCCCCATGGACTTTGAATTGATCAAAGTCACCTTTTTTTTATTGTCACATCTTTATATTCTTAAATGGAAAATCGGATTGGGTCCCATGCTAGTATTAAACAAACAAGGCTCCCCTTTTAGGGACCATAATCGACCACCGGCCAGCTCGATATTTAATAAGCGGCAGTGTAATTGTATATTTAGACGTAATCCATATATGGGTTGATTCCTTTGCATCTTAAGGCAATTTCTAAATTGGCTTTTGGTAAGGTAAAAACAAAAATTTAAGGACGAATTTCACTAACTCCCCCTGAGGTTTACATTTAAGACCAATGCCTCCTTCACGTTTCAGAAATAATACTGCACTCCCTGTTAGCCGTTGTCATAGAGGTAATTACAGAGATTGCACATTCACAGTGTTGTCCTTAAATATCGACTGACACTACTACTTGTAACCCGTTTGATGCAAACACTATTGAAGGAGCAGTAGATCTTATTCATTAGAGGAGAAATAAGGCGGATCTTCTGACAATCAAATTCTTTACTCTCTTTTTTCTATCTAAATTACACATTCACGTCTCTCTCTCTCCTCTCCATCTTCCCACGAAACTACATTAGCCGACCATGGTCGTAATTTCTCCTCCTTCTCACACTAGCTTGTTTCCAAAGTCATCCTATAAACAATTATAACCCGCTTTACCATCCATCGATGTAGAAGACGAGTACATGATAGTGAAGAGAGCGCATATATATATACGTGGATCAACATGGAGGCATGCATGCACCCCAAGCCCACTTATAGTGGTGTGATGGTGATTCACGGAACTAGTGGTAAGAGGCAATGGGTAGTTAATTTGCTTGGTAGTGGTGAATGAGGGTTCTGATTTTCGTAAAATATTAATTCTCTTTCTCAAACACCACTAGACGAAAGATTGAAAAAGAAATTAGTCTTTGACATTTTTTAAAAATATTGTACTTTTTTCTTCTATCAAAATAATATATATGGATGCATTTGAATGTATACGTGTTAGATATGGGATGAAGTCATGGAGTTGAATTGAAATTAGAAAGAGAGATGATGAAGTCAATTACTGCAATTGGGATTTGATGATTGGATGGAGTGGGCTGGCAAGATTCAATGGCTGACGTATATATAACTCTGCTACGGAGTATGTATATACCACTCATAAACAATACACATACATGAAATTAATTATTTTTTTTTATTTTTGTGGGGTCCATTACGGATCTTACAAATATGATTTAAATCCCAATTTACTCTCTATGGGTTCCTGAAAAAAATTAGCTTAATGCCAATATCGGTAAGGACTGTTTCAGAATTTGTATGGTTGCCTACGAATTCAACCCTACAAATTCTAAAATACCTTACGATCAATTCTGAAACAGCCTTTACGATATCGAATTGTGCTAATTTTTTTAAGGAATCCATAAAAAATAATTTAAGAATAACTTGCGGTTTAAATCATCTTTGTAGAACCCGTAAAGGGTAAAAAAAAACTGTAATAGGTGTTTTGGAAACGAAACAAGGACTAAAGCCGCAAACAGATTACAAATGGGGTAGGGGATATCAAACTGTGCTGTTTTATGGAGCAACGTTTGCTGTCCCCTGGTCACTTTCACACTCCTACACATAGACAATTGTGGTGTGTGTGAGAGTGTATTTGTGTGTTGTTCCAGACTTCTTGGTATATACAATTAACTGGAGGGGAACAGATTGCTAGTCATTATTTTAGTGGCCGGTGTTTACTATAGTGATGGTCTTGGGAATAGTAATGATGCTTGTTGGAAAGGAAAGATTATTAAACTGTAGTGTTAAGAGAGTAAATTTGTGGCTAAAATGCATGAATTAATTAATCATTAAGATAAGAGACTAGACAATTCCAAGGTTATAAAATAGATATCTTCAAAGGGAGTGATTTTGCTACTCCTCTTTTTGTTAATGCTACTCCCTTTTGTGTCTATATAAGATGATTTGTTTTGTGAGAGAAAGTGAGTGGCATTAACAAAAAGGAGAGTGACAAAATCAATTTCCATCTTCAAAACCTTAATTAACGGCCAACTTGACTATTGACTTGTTGCTAGATTGCATTTATTTTCATCGTGGCACTGGTCTTTTGTAACTGCTGATCATGAAAAGATTTTA
The DNA here is from genome assembly GCA_019656295.1 of Rhododendron mucronatum var. ripense. Taxonomy (NCBI): domain Eukaryota; kingdom Viridiplantae; phylum Streptophyta; class Magnoliopsida; order Ericales; family Ericaceae; genus Rhododendron; species Rhododendron mucronatum. The sequence goes on along the minus strand of BPLT01000161.1, from coordinate 707,678 downwards.
GAGTCTGATGCTTGTGTTGATATGATGCTGGTGCTGATATTTCTCGGCTTGATGATGGTGCTGCTGATATTTCCCCTTGCTGAATTAGAAGCCTAATGCCATTTCTGAGTCTTCTTTTTTTGAGCTGATTAATTGGCTGGGGATATGGAAGTGTACTCTATGGGGAAGCTTTTATCACTTGTTGAAAGCTTCCTTTTGGAAAAATGACGGCCAATGACGTGTTTTGATAATTAATACCCGTCAAGGACATTTTGTTCATTAACAAATGTTCTTAGCATGTCCTTAAAATGTGTTAATTATCAAAACACGCCATGCGCTGTCATTTTCCCCTTCCTTTTGAGGTTTATATTGTAATTCGCTGGGGTTGATCTCTTGTCAATCCTTGGGCAGGAATAACATATGATTATCGTGGGGTAGGGTGCCAACATAGTTGGAATATTACTCACACGTTGTGATGCCATCTTTTATTGCCCTCAATCTTGATGTATTCCATCATTGTGATCAATAAAATTCCTTCTTTCGCCGTTTAAAAAAAACTTGACTATTGACTAAAAGCTGGGGTGGATGTGAAAGGCAAACATAAACCTCAAGGTGGTCCGGTGGAGAGAGTTATTTCTCATAGTTAGAAGCAAAATCTTTGCAAAGAAAAAATCTTTGCTACCACCAAAACATCTATAAATAGCACATGGCCTCTTTCTCACTCATGCCTCTCTCTCTCTCTCTCTCTCTCTCTCTCTCTCTCTCTCTCTCTCTCTCTCTCATACGCCTCTACCAAAAGCTTTGCAACCACTAAAACAAAGCAACCAAAACCATGCAAGTAAGGAATACAAATCAATTTTGGTCACAAAGAGGAAGTAAACAGTCTTGAAATTGCCCCAATTCTGATTCTAATTTTATTTTTGATTATGCAGCAAAAAATAGTCATTAAATTACCCTTAAACGGAAAAAAGTCTAGTGGCAAAGCCATGCAAATTGCAGTCGGTGTTACAGGTATATATCCGCATATATATTACTACATTTTCTTGTCTTAAATCTCTCCATTTTTATGCACAATTGCAAGAATTCGATCCTAATTGGCTGAATTTTTGGCAAAAAAGCAACTGAGTTCTTGAACCGTGATTCGACTAGGACGAAGTGGGCAAAACAGACGAACAAAAAGATAGTTTTTTGTTTTGTTTAAATTTTTTGTTTTTTGTTTTTAGTCAATATTTCTTTTGTTTTGACCACTAACTTTTTACTTTTTCGATTCGGCTCAATTATCAAGAAGAACAACTAATCCAAAAATTCCATATGAATGGGGTAAATTTTGGGTATTGATATGCACACTCTTTTATCCACACTCCCTTTTTTTTTTGTTTTCTAGTATTCAAAGTGTATATATTTTTTGCTAAAAGACAAAAAAAGTATGGATAACAAAAAAAGCAGTGTGAATATCAATTTCCTAAATTTTTTATAAGAATGATAAAAAAAGACACCGTCCATAATACCCACAAATCTTGTCCAAACTCAACCTCATTATGTAAGGTATGGTTTATTTTGCTGAGCCAACGAAAAAAAAAAGTATGGTTTATTTTGCTGCCTCACGCTTGTCATTTTCGCCTACAATCTTACAAGCATTCAGTTCTAAGAAACCCACCAAAATTGCTGAAGAATTTACTATATTATTATTTCAAGAAAACAACTTACACTAATCATGTGGTATTATTTGAATAATTGTAGGGGTAACATCGGCAACTCTGGCAGGAGAGGACAAGAACCAAATAGAGGTGACCGGAGACGGGATTGACGCGGTGGCACTGACAATGTTGTTGAGGAAAAACGTGGGATTTGCCGAACTGGTGAGCGTGGCCCCAGTCTCGGAGGACAACAAAAGCGCCGATGATCAGAGCGTGCAAATTCCATGGTGGTATTACAGTTATCCGTACGGATATGGACCGGGCCACATGTATGTCATTAGGGACCAAAACCCGCCTAGTTGTTCCATCATATGAATTAAGAAAAATCATATGGGCAAAAGAATCACGTGAATACTCTGCCTCTCTCTCAGGCCCGGACCTGAGAATAAAGGGGCCTAAGATGAACTTGTAGAACGGGCCCTATGTACTACTGTGAAATTCAAAATAAAAACTAAATTAAATTTGGTTTACGTTAATGTTGTTTTTTAGTTATGATTTCCACTGTGGCATAGAAAGTTGTACAAGCTTTTTTGTTTCAAGTTGCAACTGCTTGAATTCTAAAAAATAAAGGCGTTGAATTATTTAAAAAATTAGCAGAAAGCACATTAGCAAAGGTGTGGCCAAGAGTCGTACAGAAAACAAACACGTAATAACAAGTACATTGAAAGAGGGGCCCCATTTTTGCACATTTTTGTTGGCTTTGCGGGTTTTTTGAGCTTTAGCATAGAGCCGGCCTGTAGTCTCTCTCTAAAATGGGATTGAATAGAACAAGATGCTGGCAGAGCATCAAGAAGGGCAAAGTAGTTTTGTATGTAGAAATGCAGTACGTACGTACGTACGTTTGTTTGTTTATTGAATGAATCTTGATTTTGAATCTTTGATTTAGCTTATGTCATTCTCTATTTTGGTTTCTGAAATAGGGTAGAGGTGGGATCTTCGAAATTCTTCTATTTATAGATGTATTTCAATTAGATCCTGAATAATCAAGGAGAGAAAACTGAACTTGCTTTTGATATTGAAGCGTTCAATATTCAGCAATTGCCTAGATGCCGTTTTCTTGTGAATTTTGTTGTCATGTTTTTTTCGCAAATAAAGTGTTCAATTTCAAAAAACTCTGACGGGTTGGCACAGTGATAATCACCTAAAGCATGTAGGCTAGGGGTACCTCCTAGGAAGCCTCTGATTTTGTATTTGACTCTCATCCGCGTGCTATCAATTGATCTTGTGTTCGTTTATCCATTGTTCCAACTCTATTTGGACCAGTCAATAAGCTGTATTTGTTCAATTTAAACTTAAAGGGTTAGGAAACCACGAGGTTGTTTCCCATGCAAGTAAATAAATAACAGGAATTGACTCTTAATTAGCATATAGAGCACAGTCCACTATTGATGAGTAGAATACCCAATAAATAATGGAAAAATTACAAAAGAGGTAATGCACAATAAATTAAGACAGTTGATTTTGCCACTTCCTTTTTTATTAACGTCACTTGCAGGAGAGTGACGTTAACAAAAAAAGAAAGTGGCGAAATCATTTCCCTAAATTAAGGAAGGAGAGGAACTTAATTACAACAATCAGTACCCTTGTACATCCTCTCGAGGTCTTGTAGTTGCGTCTGCGCGGCTCCTTCCCGGTGCCAACTAGAAAGAGGCTTCGGACTTTTGATTCGTTTCCCAATTGGCGTCATGGGGAGCCAGGCAGACCATATCCTAGCTTGCTTGACATGGGATAAATTAAGGTAGGTGATTGATAAGGCTGGCCTACTTGTGCATGGTTCTCGAATTCTATGCCTACCTTCAGACCTTACAAAATGCAATATCCGGAGAGAGAGAGAGAGAGAGAGAGAGAGAGAGAGAGAGAGAGAGAGAGAGTCTCATGCATTAATATCCCAGGATTGATAAATGTAAAAAAATCAATCACCATTATAAATGTAAGCAAGAAACTTACGTGAGTAGTTCATGTCTGAAGCGCCTGAGAAGTTTTTAGAAAAGCTGTAGACTGAGCAATGGAATTACAACACACTATATTCCATCCACCAATTCCAACTCCTCAGTTAACTAGGTGCTAGCTTGGGTGGGTATTTGAAGAGACTATTGAACGGAGATAGACAATACAAACAAACAATAATCCCAATGGCTGGTTAAGGCCTGAGACTTAGGGAGTTTGCTCTTTTTTAAGGTCTCAGATTTGAAACTTGCTATATATCAACTTCTTTGGGATCAGTTCATTTGGAGCTTTGCTCAAGTTTTAATTGAGCTCTCCGCAAAGGGCGATAAGATTGAACCTAGGATTAATCGAGCTAATGACTTAATTTATGCTGAAAGTTCAACTAATCATGTTCAACAAATATTCTCCCCATCAAGATTGGTTAGAGCTTGCCCAAATGGATTGAGCACAGGCCAAACTGGATTCAGCTCAAGCCCTACTACTAAGAAACACTAATTTGCTGTAACATTTCTCGGTTCGAGCTGACCGAAACGAGCCCGAGCCCAATTGAGTAGAACTAAAAACGAGCCAAGTACGTGACAATTAATCCAACACTCAAATACAGCAAGTATAGTTGGTTGACTTTCCCTTCTTCTTTTTTTTCGGTAAGTAGGAGTAGTACTTGATTGACTTTGGAACCTTAAAATTGCATACTTTAAAAGCTTCTGCTGGTGACCTGAATACGGAGAATCGTCCAAGGTGTTAAACGTGATCAAAAAAATGAAGATAATCACATCACCTATAAATTCATGAGCATTAATCACGGCCCACTCTTCTTAGCTTTTTGTCTAGTATTTTTTTTTATTTTCTCAATTTTTTTTTTTTAAGCTTTCCATCGTAGTTCTTGGGATTAACATTTGCCTCAACGAAAGAAATCGGAAAAACATAAAATCATGAACCGAAGTTGAAAAATTTTATACAAGACGACATTTTAGACAAAAATTAAAAATACCAGTTGTTTGCTAATTCTTCTTTTTTATCAATATTTTTTTTATTTTGGTCATAATTTTTTAGTTTTTAGACTCCTTTCTTGAAGATAAACAATTAATCTAAAAAATATAACATTAATTTAACAAATATTCATTCTTAACAAAATTACCAAAACGAAAAATCACCAAAAAGTTTGGGATACAATTTCCGACAAGTACCATAGGGTAGTGTATGGCGTATGAGCCAAACCTGAAATTGAGCTCTCCACCTTGGCACACCACTATTATTAGATGAAATTATGTAAATACCTAGCTAACCCATCCTTTTAAGATGCGATTTTGAATAAGTTGGAATAGTTTAGCGAAATTAATCGCACACCATTTGAATAAGCATCGAGAAGCTAGTCATTGTCCTCTAAAGTAAAAAAATATTTTTGTATGGATTCCTAATTAAGTGTATGTTAGTCTTACCTAGTTGACCCTCGATCTCCATAAAACTTTGAATTGATCAAAATCACCATATTTTATTGTCACAATTGTATAATATTGTTGTCTTGTTTCATTGGGAGGGTCATTAAAATTACCATAGTCTTTTTTAATTCAGGAGGGAAGGTCTATATATTTTTATTGAGAATATTCTCGAGGAGATTCGTGATGATGGTGGAGGTGGAGATTGAGAAATGACGGTGATAAAGCTTAACAAGATGGTTTTGATGGTGGTGACGGTGATGATGGCGATCGAGTTCCAAGGCCATTATTGGACTCTTTCAGGATTTGCACCGAAAAGGGAATTGAGACCTTTTATTACTAGTACTGGTAATATTAATCGAGGATAATACTTTCTTTGAAAATAGTTATTCATTCAGTAGTCGTGCAGGTCAATAAAATTAATTAAAGAATATACTTAGTATATAGGACTTTCGGACACCACGTGACAGTGTCACAAGGCAGTTAATACTTTTTCATGTTTTGGGGACCATAGTGTACAACTAATCGATGAAGGATACGTGTACAAGGACTTTCCTAAGTGCATTCGCCAAATATTTTTTCACTATAAATTGCGGCACTCACTCACTCACTCACTCTCTCTCTCTCTCTCTCTCTCTCTCTCTCTCTCTCTCTCTCTCTCTCTCTCTCTCTCTCTCTCTCTCTCTCTCTCTCTTGGGGACACAGCAAACCAAAACCATGCCGGTAAGTAATACAAACAGATTTTGGGTCACAAAGAAGAAGAATTACTCCTAATTTTGTTTTTGATCATATGCAGCAAAAGGTAGTTATTAAATTACGCATAAACGGAGAAAAGTCTCGTTCCAAAGCCCTGCAAATTGCGAGTGGTGTTTCGGGTATATATCTGCACGTACCTTACTTATTTTTCTTTCTCAAATCTCTCCATTTTTATTCCGAATCGCGAAAAGCGACCGAGCGGTTGCGCTAAGAACTCTATTCTTGTAGTAATTTTTTTCAAATCCAGTGAACTTTGTTCCTTTTACTGTAATTTTTTACTTTTCGAGTCAACATGTCAAGAAGAAAATATTCCAAAACTCCGCTGCGAATTCGGCAAAAATTTAAAAAAGAATGACAGAAAGACCGTCAATAATACTAATTTTTGAGAAAGACTACAATACACAGCCTTTATTTGGGTATGTATCATACGCATCCCCCAAAATATTATGAATTATAGAGAAAATGTTACGAATCGTATTGCTAAAAAGTTACGAATCGTATAAAGGTTACGAGATACACCAAAATTTTATAAATCATAATGAAAATGTTACGAATAGTACTGCTGAAAATTTACGAATTCTAGAACAAAAGTTACGAAACACGTTAAAATATTGTGAATAAACCATAAAATAGGTGCATATGGTACACCCTTTTAAGGGGGGTGTATTGTAGACTTTCTCCTAATTTTTTTGTCCAAACTAACTCGGCCTAATTTCTATGTTCACTTACAATTTTCCAAGAATTCAGTTATAAGAAAACCATTACTATTGCTGCAGGCTGCTGAAGAATACATAATTCATTGAACTTCAAGAAAAACAACTTGTTACACTAATCATGTCGTAAAATTGTAGGGATAGAATCCTTAACTTTGGCAGGAGAGGACAAGAACCAGATAGAGGTGACCGGGGACGGGATTGACGCGGCGGCCCTGACGATGTTGTTCAGGAGGAAAATGGGCTATTCCGAGCTGGTGAGCGTGGGCCCGGTCCCAGAGGATGGCGGCGGCGGCGATCAGGGGCAAAACGGGGCCGCGGTGCAAATTCCAGTATGGAGGTATTACAATTACCCATATGCGTATGGAACGGCCGATATGCATGAGTACCAAAACCCCAACAGTTGTTCCATCATGTGAATTCCATAAAATAAAAGAAAAGAAAAGAAAAAAAAAAACATTTAGAAAAAAAGAAAAAAAAAAAAAAAAGGAATAGTAGGTTTACCTTAAAAAGGCCCGTTAAACGCCGCCTTATGTCCATTTTCTCTGTGTCTCTGTAACTAAATTGGATTGAATGGAAGATGGTGCTAGCAGAGCATCTGTAAATAAAGCACGTTATTTGTTTTTAATCTTTAATTGGCATTTGTTATTCTCAATTTTTTTTTTTTTCCCGGTGTATGTACTTTCTCATTAGAAGCTCCAACACAGATACAGCAAAGTCCAACAGGACACAAACAAATTAAACTATATCAGCAAATTAACTCACTGAGGCACAATCTCAGCCAAAGCAAAACAAAACAACTATTTCTATAAAATAAAAATGAAAACTATTATACTAAGTAGTATTTGGCTGAATTAATACTTGTCTTGCTTTAGGGCTTAGAAATTTTGGATAAAAAAAAATTTTAACAGTTCTATCGAGTGCTTATATCTATTCAATTGAGATGGTTTATTCAGAAATGAAAACGAAAAAGGACTCTGATAATTCAAGTGTTGTTCACTCTATTTTTGAATGAGTGAACAAAATATCTTATTGATATTCACCAAAGCAAGCATTGAAATCGAGAGCAAAGAATTCTACCGAAAGAATTATGTGACTAAACTTTGACCAAAAATTTGTCGTGCTTCTCGCGGACTTCGTTGGCGTGCGGTGCTATGATGTGCTTCGTTGTGAAAAAACAGGCGAAAACATCTATAAATAGGAAGAGGTACCACAGAATAGGCTCCTAACAACAGGTAGACTTGAGAAGAAACATGCCCTATTCGAACACCAAAGACTCTATTAAAATAAATATAATTGTGTTCTGAAACGTTTGATGCACATTAATCTGCATGCATCAAACGTAGTTGTGTCTGGAATATGCCTCAAAAAAGGGAGAGGAATCCCCCAAAACTCTGCTCGAAACCCTATTCTCCTACGTAGAACCGATAATTCTCCAAGCCAAAATGGCTTCTCTGATTGTACAAATCCTGGATCCCAATTCCTCACACCAAATACCATAAACAATACTGGAGTAATTGCCAGTAGGGCTGTTCGCAGTTCGGTTATGGGCGGACCAGTTTGGTTTCTAGCAAATCCATCAAATTGTTGTTTTATCCATCCACCATTGTCCGTGAGTGTTTCACGGTTCAATCGGTTTGATTTGTGATTTAGGCGGGCCGATTTAAAACAACCTATGTACTTTGAAAAAATCTAAAAAGCTTCCAAAATTTGCATCTGTAAAAATGTTACATTACTCAAGTAATATTTTTTAAAATAAAGCACGATATCTACTCTAAAAAGCTCTTTGAAACCCAAAAATTAGACAGCAAAACACACACATTCATACTTACCTCATCCACCATCCGTCCGTGAACGTTGTTCGGTCGGATCGGTTTGGATGTGGTTTGGGCGGATTTAAGCCTGTAATTTATTTTTTATAAATACCAAAAATTTAAAAAGTATAGTAGCACAATAAAACATCATATCACTTCGTATGCCCCGAGACTAGCCAATAATTTTTCGTATTGATAAAAACGTTGAAATTTCCTTGTCAATAACAAGCAGCATGGTAGATGGAGTACTGTCAAATTTACCAGTACTATTTTGGTAGGGCTAATAGTTAATTGTGAAGGGCTTAACTCTTTCTCACATTTTTTTTTATTTTTTACTTTGGGCAGATTGGGTGGATCCAATCCGCTCGTGGCGGATTGTTGTTCATTCCATCCGTATTCATCCGTCACATACCTTGATTTTGTTCACGGACGGATTGGTCTAGACGGATTGGTCGGTTTCGGCGATTCAGTTGATCCGCTGGCAGCACAAGCTGCCGGTGATAATTTGAGCACAAATTTCCTGAAGTTCTTACCCATAGAGTGCAGCAAGAAAGTTATTCTCTATTTTGGTTACAGTCTGACAGAGACTAATATTTGAATGGATGTCCTTTGTTTATGGATGGATTATGATTAGGTACTGAATTAAGGCAAGAAAACTGGCTGTTTCAGATAATTGAAATGTTCAGTTCAGCAGTTGCCTAAATGCCTCGTGAATTTAACTGTCACTTGTTTGTCAAACTTAATTTGTGTCCAATTCCAAAAAACTCTCATCCGCGTAATGCCAATTCTTTTGTTCGACCAAGCTATACAAGCATTTGTTCCTGCTTTAGTTGGACCGACTCTAGTGGACGGTAGTGTTATTCTTATGAATTAATCCGAACATTAAGACGGATATCAAGTTTTAAAAAATTGATCAATGTTAAAGGGTTAGGAAACTACGAGGTTGTTTTCCATGTAAGTACGTACCAAGAATTTAATCTTAACATATACTCCGTAATGTATAGCCAAAGACCTAACACCTTATGGGACCTCCTCAACTAGTCTTTTTCGAGTGAAAAGAACATCCAAGTTATATCAATCCAAAAAAATTACAACTAAAGCAACAAACAAATACAAAAAAAAAAAAAAGAAGAAGACAAGTCGAAACCTAAAAGAAGGGTTGAGAACCCATGGAATTCAGAGTGGTAATGTTCCCGTTGCAATGGGCCAGATCAGAGCCGAATTAGCTGCATACACCTTCACCATCACTGTTAGAGGGTTTGATAGATTATCGTCAAGCGGATCAGAATCACCAGCCAAAACCGAGATATGGTTCTTCATACTTTTGAATGACCGAGAAGAATCCCCTAATAGATGCCAGCACAGCTTCTTCATCCTTTTTCGTCCTGCAGTGCCTCGTTTCTACTCAAAATAAGTAATCTTGGCATGAAAACTTGAGCAAAAGGGGGTTAGAAACATGTGGAAAACAGATTCCAACACTGGATTCTGTTTGCTAGTAGAATTAAACTGAACTTGGGTGTCATCATCGTCTATACAAGTACCAAAGTAAACTACCAAATATTTCGATTCTATATATGGTGAGCCATAATATAGTGGGCAGAAAACAGTTGGGGTGGCCCGCAAATTGGTAATCCATTTCCCCCCAAGTGTTTGGATAAATGAACATGAGAAAGCAATATGTACTTGTCCTCTACGGAATCGCAAGTTCGAATTTCACGGAGGCCAAACATTTTAAACCTTGAAGCTACTGGAGGATTTTCCCGGTTGATTAACTTTAGGGTCTCGAAATTTTCGAAGTCCGCACAAGCTAACTTCAACATCCGGTTATCATGAAAAAAAATGCACTTCTTCGACAAAGAACCTAGAAGTGATGTTCAGGGCCCAATAGTTTAGCCCAAGTTCAGCTTTTCTATGTTGGAACTACCATATATGCCCAAGGTGTTGGGCCTATAAACGTTAACGAGGACCCTAATAATTTGGACCAGGACCCTGAAGAAAAGAAAAGAAAGAAGCCCAATCCTTTACCATACATCAATTGGAGTAATTCACAAGGTTTACTGAGATAACTCATTTTCACCAGTGCTATAATAAAATTGCTGTTATGAAAGTGACAGAGAGTGATGGATAACCATAGAAGAGAAATTTCCTACTCTGATGAATGCATCCGATAGTACTGAAAACGATGTATTATTACACTTAAATGAAATCTATATCATTTGCCATAGCTAGCTTCATTCTGATGTACAACGGAGAAAAATAGAAAGGTAAGAAAGCGAGCAATACAGAAAGGAGGCAATGAGAATATGATCGGGTTTGGAAGATCGATCCTGATAATAGTTCTTGAAGTAACTAATTTTATACTCATATTGTGCTCAATATTTGTTTTATGTTCATGCAAGTTTCTTTAATATTTGTCTGATCACCTTCATAACAATTTCATAGAAATGATAGCCACACACGAAAAAAGTGGTGGAACCTTGACGAGAGTGAGATTCTTACCATTATGCTTAGAGACTTATACCATATGCCTAGTACTTTTATGCACCTACAGCTTTACCGTTAACGCGAACAATTTTAGCACTGTCATTTCTGTTACATCGTTGTTAACATTTATATTTCTATTAAAATCATGGTTCCATAAAATTATTTTGGTTGAGCGGCATGAGTCTTTTGTCAAATTGAGCTACTCCCTTTGTCCCCTTTTTATAGTCCAGTATTTCATTTTGGGCTGTCCCTTAATAAGTGTCAATTTTGTGAAGTTAGTGGGTAAAAGTTGGTGTATTGTCTATTTTGTCCCTAAAAGTAGATTCCTTTTTGAAAAGTTAGTGAGTAAAAGTGTAATGATGATGGGTAAGTAGAGAAAGTGGAGGAAAAAGTTGATGTGAAAGGTACAATGATGATGTCTTTTTAATAAGTTGGAATTACGAAGTGGGACACTTAAAAAGGGACAGAAGGAGTATTAAATAGGGCAATTTTGTGTGGTTAACAGTGTCGCAAAGTGGACCACGTACAATTGAGTTTTTTCTTATTTGATAAGCTCATTCAAAATAAATTTAATTTACAAACCCAGATTTAATAAATACTATGCAATTTTATAGGGACCCTATTTTTAGCAATTTTATGGTGCCAAGACGAAAGGCTTGCTCCCCTTTGCTCGGGCCGGTAATACTCATTCTTGACTAGGGGTGTAAACGAGCCGAGCCGAGCCGAATATTGGCATGTTCGAGCTCGGCTCGATCAGAATTCGTTTGGCTCGACCTCGGCTCGAGTTCGAATCGAGCCGAAAAAGTTCGGCTCGAGCTCGGCTCGATAAGTATGTACAAAGCTCGGCTCGGCTCGGCTCGTTAGTATTCTGTTTGAAATAAACGAGCCGGCTCGGCTCGAATTCGTCAACTTTTCCACTTTAATATTAAAAAATTGGCTAAACGAGCCGAGTCGAACCGAATATTGGCATGTTCGAGCCGAGCCGAGCCGAACCTATATATTTCAAGCCGAGATAAACCTGTTCGCGAACCTATATATTGGCATGTTCGAGCCGAGCCGAGCCGAATCTATATATTTCGAGCCGAAACGAACCTGTTCGCGAACTTGTACGAGCCGAGCCCTGCCAGGTTCGAGCTCGGCTCGTTTATCAAACGAGCTGCAAAATCGAGCTCGAGCTCGGCTCGTTTACCCTTCGAACCGAGCCCTTACCGAACCGAACCGAGCCGAACTCGCGAGCTGCTCAGCTCATTTATAGCTCTATTCTTGACCATGAATTAGATATTTTGTTCGGCTCAAATATCTCACTTTCACAGTGTTTGACATTCTTAATTCTCTCACTTTTTTCTTTTCAAAGCATTTGGTCCAGACTAAAGAGCCTTAGAGAGAGATGAAGGGATGGAATTTAGCTATCAAAAGTCCAAAAGAATATGCAAAGTGATTCCAGGCATATATCGCCCACCGAAAAAGCTAAGGGGACTAACGAGAAGCATACCGATGGGTACCGTCAGGCAGGCGTAGGGGTGTAAATGAGTCGAGCCGAGCCGAGTTTCGGCGAGCTCGAGCTCGGCTCGTTTGCTTAACGAGCCAAAAACTCGAGCTCAAGCTCGGCTAGAGTCTTAATGAGCCGAGCCCTTAACGAGCCGAGCTTAGTCGTTTACTAAACAAGCCTCTTTGATCGAGTCGAGCTTTTATCGAACGAGCCGAATACTCGAGCTCCCCTTGGCTCGTTTAGTAAACGAGCCGAATACTCGAGCTCGAGCTCGGCTCGTTTACTAAATGAGCCGAGTCGAGCCGAGTCTTAACGAGCCGAGTTCGCGAGCTACTCGATTCATTTACAGCCCTAGGCACGCGGGATCCACTCGAAACTGTTGATCCGAAATCTGAATGAAAATTAAAAATAAAAGATTGGATCGAGCACGTACACATATATATTGGATTGAGCTGATTTCTCATAGGCCCACTCAGTTTTTAAAAAAAAAAAATTATTGAGCAACTCAAATCATCTATGCAAGATCTGGAGTGAAGCCGTGTGCCCGTTGATACCCATTGGGGGGGGGGCGGGATCGGTACCAATAACAGGGTTGAGATCCCACCCAAGATATATTCTTCTCCTGAAAGGGATTGAAATGGACCCCTCTATGATCAACATTGTCCTGAATGGGATTGAAATGGAGTATCATACAATTGATGGTAAAAGGCCCCATGCCATACAGATTCTCTCTTCCTTAGAAGAGAAGGGGATATATAACACAAGAATTTTTTACTCGTTGATTCTGTTCCTGATTTTCCTGTAATTCAATCAAACAATGATGCTGTAGGGATTTTATATCCCATAACTATTTTCAATTAAACGATCATGCTGTGAGAGAATAACCTATCTCGTAAAACGAAAAATAAGTACTCAAAAAATAAAAACATTAGTAAAACGGGATAGGTTTCATGGATTTATGCCAAATTGTGTTGGCATCAATTCATTGACTTGCGGTGGGATTCACTAAATTAAGACAAGACGCTACATTAAAAATCGCCAAAATTTATTTCTTGGAAAATGTTATTCTTGCCAAATTTATGTACGAAATTGAGTGATGACTACAGTTTTAAATTTTAAGCAGGCCCTTTTGCTTCACGGACATAAGGAGCCTGCTGTGCCCTCTCTATGCGTTCCATCTCAGCCCAAAATAGGATCCGGAGTGCTCATGGTGTAGAGCTCAATGAGTACTATATTCAAATTATTCATGTCAAAATTCAAGTCAAACGAACAATGGAAACATCATGGTTAAATGCAATTTATTATGGAGTACATTTTCAAATTCATATTTGCATTTAATTTCAATAAGAATAATTAATGTTCTCTAAACATTGTGTTCTTGACATCCGATCGATATGAGTTTATACAAAGATGTAGATTTACTCATTGATTAATACATTATGAACGACTTAGGATAAAAGGCACATCAGCGCATGAAACCTCCTCCTATATAGAAAATCAATATGCAATGATTACGTAAGCGTTGATTTTATCACTATAAAGCAAGGAGGAGGTAGGGGTTCATGTTGTGCCTTCAAGTTTGGTTTTTCTTATTGTCGAAACGGGCTCCAAGGACTAAACCAACTAAGTTCTTAAAAAATAAGTACTTATTTCATATTTTTAAACTCAAAAATAATGTAAATGATAAATAATTTTTTAATTTTTTTTGCACCGTATTAAATATCTCTATGAGATCTATTAAACAAGATCCATATTGATAGAAAAATTATTTGCGTAGGCACATGATTTTTTAACTTGAAATTGCCTTCTTAAAAAATAAGTACTTATTAATCGTTCCGAAACGGAGCCTAAAGCCTATAAAAACATGAATTTCAAGACATGTTAGTTTTTCCACGTACATTAACTAAAAGTCCATTTAAGAAAAATAATTAATCTGAAGTCCTTAAGCTATAGACCGTTATTTTATTTTATTTTTGGAAACCCACCCAAGAATGAAGAATCTATTGGTTCTTGGACAGCAACTGTAATCCATAACCTAGTGAAGTGTTTTTTTTTTTTGTCTTTTTTTCCTTTCTTTTTTCACATTTTGGTGGTCCCTTCAATCTCACAACGGCCAAGAATCTCTATCTATTCTGGAGGCGGAAATAGTGGAATCCATAAAGTATGAGCTTTCAGAATTTTCTTGGAAAGTCCGGGTGATGTGTATTTTTCTTATCTTCAGGAATATTCCCAAAGAAGTGAAACAATCATAAAAAGACACATAGGCGCCGTTTGAAAACCATATTAGCTTTTGGAATTGGATTATCAATCCCATGAGACTACTAATAATGTATTTGGTAACCCAAAAATGAGTTGGGATTACTAGTCCGTCGGACTAGGAAGCCGGAGATTAGGGGATATTAGGAATACCGAGGGAGATGGTATTAATAGTCCAAACCCAACCGATTCTTATTATCAATTCCTTCTATCAATCCAATCCCATCATCTAATCACATCTCAAACAAACATGATATTAATAATCTCATCATCCAATCTCATCTCAAACAAACATACTCAACACTAATCCCTTCTCATTATCAATCCATTCTCATTACCAATCTCAATCTTAATCTTATCTCCTTACGAATCCCACTTATCTATCACTTTTATCAAACGGGGCCATAGGATCTAATAACTTATTTATATGCTGCCTCTGGGCGTTAACTCAATTTAAAGAATAAAAATAAACAAAAAAAACCCTTCTTTGTAGATATACTTATGCTTCAATGAAACCAATATCTTACTCTTTCACCCAAAAAATTATGAAAACAAAATATCAAAAAAATTGCTAAATTCTCATGAGGGATATTAATAGACTAAGAAAACCATTGATATGTTAAGCACACCACTTGACTTAAACCCTTGATATATTACAGATAAAAAAGAATTTTGATCAACTGAACCAGCTTGATTTTCTACTTATGTTTGCCCAAAAAAAAAATTTCTTTAAGGATTGTGATGAAGTGGTTAAGGGTGTTAAATAAATTTGCATTTTTCCCCAAAAATGGTAAGCATGTTTTATCGATAATAAGGTGAACAAAACAACAAGAAAGATGGTCATCCTTTTCTAAAAGAGATAACAGCTACTCAAGAGGTCTAACTTCCCAAGTTTGAATACCAGCAGGGACGGAGGGAAAGGGGGGCACGTGCCCCCCGCTCAAAACTAAAATAATTTTATTATATTTTCGTATATTTTGCATAATTATGAAATTAATTGTGCCACTACACATAAATAAGTGCATATATCTTGCAAATATACGTAAAAACTAGTTTTATGTTTCAATTTTGTCATATGGTGCATTTATACTTGTTTACTTGTTAATTTTCGAACTCATTAATAAAACTATATCGATCATTCTAAAACTTATCGATGTTCATGTAAAACAGACTCTCAAATTTTTTTCTGAGATTTTGTGCTTATTTTTACATAATTTAAGTGAAAGTATGTGTTATATATTTTTATAGTTTGTATTGCATGCCTTAACTATGTAACGATCTTATTGTGGTTAACTAGAAAAATAAATTTTTACCACTACAATTAACAAATGCCCCCACTAAATGACATTTTCTGAATCCGTCCCTGAATAGCAAAACCTTGCACCCCAACACTTGCAAGCTGTGTGCCACATTCGCCGATCTTCCGACAAAAAGAAATTCACACCTCTCAAAAAGGGTGTGAATTACAAGGGTCAACAATTGATGTTAGGTTTTGTCAATTGTTAGGGTGTGTTCTGGCGCCCGTCAATCTACATTCTGCATTGTTCAAATTTTGTGACTTTGGTGCTTATCAGCGATATTTTAAATGAATTTTCAAATATTCATTATGAAAAATGATCTTAAGGGTGAAAATCAAAAAATTACTTCCTACGTGGATATTCCACAATTTGGCTCCCAAAGGGCCCCAAAAAATTTTGGATTTCCTCTATATTTTGATACTCTACTCTTCTACAAAAATCTATTCTACATATATTAACCAAATAATTTTTTTCTTCTTTTACTTTTCTTTGTATTTTCGTTCCTATTTTATTTCTTCGTTCCTTCCTATGTGATAAAAATAAACAATCGAGTTGAAAATCGAATTCGGATAGGGATAGGGATAATAGTCCTTTTTTGCATTTTCAAAACCTAAAAAGTGGAATCGAAAATGTCCACCGAGCATTGGAATAAAAAGTTGAAGTAAAAAATTGGGATAATAGTAAAAAATTGGAATAAAAAATTAGAATCGAATTGAAAATCGAAATCGGATAGGGGATAATTGTCCATTATAATTTAAAGATCTATTATCTATAATTCACAATCTAAAAATGATAATTACTAGCACCAAGCACTTCTATTCTACGTAGTCTGAAAACATGTTACCTTTGCCTTTCAAAAAAGGCTAGCTAAGTGTTTAGTCAATTTTTTGACCTCGCGACTAATCATGAAGCTGAAGCAAATGGCCAAGTTGGTGGACTGGTGGTTGGGTTCCATGCCGCCGCCCAAAAGGCAAATCCCCATCACCAATTAGATAAACAGTACATACTTCATTTGCATGGAGTGGAGTGGCAGAGGTTTTTTGATATGAATGATTTGGATATAGTACTCATTGTGATGAGAAGATAAACTTTTAGAGCCTTGATCAGTAGGGGTAAGATAAATGGTGGGATCCGGATCTTCTCCGGTAACTGTTTGGGACCACACACTCAGAGATTGTTCCAGTGGTAAGGCGAATGACTGACTTTATGAGTACTCGCATTGGTCAGGGGTTCAATTTCCCACCGAGTGAGTACCCCGATAGTAAGTGAGGGCAATGAATAGTGTGGCTATGCTAGTTCCCTGAGGTTTGGGTTGCGCAGTACAGTTCAATTGCGGCTCGGCAGTAGAATGTTCCTCGATTATAAAAAAAAACTGTCTGCGACCATGTTATCTTGCATATGTAGACCCTACAATGATATTCTTATCGGCAAAAATATATTGTAGTGTGAGAAGTCCATTGAGTCTTGGTCAACACCTGAATTTCTTTTACCTTCATGCTAATTTGTGTGTTCTGGGTTAGGTGTGTTTTCCTATTAGCCACAGAAGCCAATATAATGACTCTTCCCCATTGGAGAAGAAAGTTTAATCTGGCGGGCTAGAAGAGATTGGAGACATTGACTTTGTTTTGGACATCCAATTCATCTTCTCATCAGCAGGTAACACTCTGACTGGCTGGTCCCAACCTCCCCTGAATTTGAAAAGTCCTACAAACTGTATAAGTCTCAAATTACTGCTCTCCAAAATCAAAAAACAGTCTTTAGAATTTTAGGTATTGACATGACTGCATGATTTGTTGTTTATCCCTGGAATTGCGTTGTGTTCATTTACTAGGATCCAGCTGGTTAATGTGCTTGGTAGCTATGTTTTCACCTTCCTCCATGTATTTGTTAAAATGCCTAAGATAAACTGAGGAACTGTGTTGCATGTACAACATATCACCTCCTTCTCCCAACCCATGAAAGAGACTAATTATTTTGTGCTCCTGGGGCACGGCCACGTGGTGCTTCAATGCCTCTACAACCACACACTAATGTTAGGGCATTCACATAGTCTTCGGCATGACATCAATATGTGTTTGTGGAGCACTAAATAAATTTCCCATCAAAGGAGCCATAATCTCTTCTATTTTCAGGGTGTTTTTTCTTTTTCCTAAGTAATTTCAGGGTGTTAGCTAGTCAGTATGTTAGATTTTACCATCGGGCACATGATCGAACTCCAAATCTTCCCTAGAAACCTAAAGGGCATAGCCACTAAATCTAACTCAACTTGACCATAATCAGCTACTACTATAATAGGCAACCAATTTGTTTATGTGGGTTTTGTCAAGCAATCTATTTATGTAATGTGTTCAGCATACATCATAATACCAGATTATGAAAAGGTGTGCAGGGTCACATTTACATCACTCATGACATGTGTGTATGTATATAAGTGTATTATATATATCCATCCACTGTTATCTTGTAGCCAGGCACCAGAACATTGTTCTTTTTCTTCTCTCCTGCCAAGATATAGAATACAAAACTCAGTCCCACTAAAGGGGCACCAATACAAATAGAGCTCTATAAGTAGAAAGAGAGGTCTGGCATTTAAGAGCACTACCAAAAAGAAAGAGCAAATGACTGTAGAGAATCCTGCTCCCCTTTATATCCTCTCATCGTTTCTTATTCTTTCTTCACTGTTGCATAGACCCACTTTTGCCTTCAAAAAGGTAAGCACTTACAGGTTAACTTCTCTTTTTCCTTGACATTAATCTATGGTATGTACCTTCTATTGGAGTTTTGTTCCAGTATAATGTGTTTCTTATTTATGGTGTAGTCATATGTGGTGTACTTTGGGGCTCATTCACATGGACAAGATGTCTCATCTAGTGATTTTGATCAAGTGACAGAGTCTCACTATGACTTCTTGGGATCATTCTTGGGAAGGTAGTGAGTTTCATGTTCATTTATGAATAGCTCAGATATCTATTGTGTTGTTTCTGAATCAATTTGAATGTCATTGACATATGCTTGAACTTGCTCCTTGTAGAGATGAGGCCAAAGATGCCATATTTTACTCCTATACAAGACACATCAATGGTTTTGCTGCAACACTTGAAGATGAAGCAGCAGCCCAGATTGCTAGTAAGCATCTCTTTCAGATTTTAATGTTATTTTCTGCTCAACTTGCTAAATTGCTAATCACTGATAATTATTGTGGAAAGCAGAGCATCCCAACGTAGTCTCAATTTTCCTTAACAAGGGAAGGAAATTACACACAACCAGATCATGGGACTTCTTGGAGCTTGAGACTAATGGTGTGATACATTCCAGCTCTATTTGGAACAAGGCACGATTTGGTGAAGATACTATCATAGGCAACCTTGACACGGGTTGGCTTCTTTTCCCATTCATCTTGATTTGAATTTCATGGCAAGGTCAACTTTCGCATCTATATAAATGAGCTATGATGCAAATTAGATCAAAATATATATGTTTTAGCCCACCAATAAGAAATTTTGGAAAACATAATGGGCTATTTTATTTCATTGTGATTGTATAACAGCTCTCGTGTGGAGAAAATTTTCAGTGCCGGGTGGATACCACGTGATGCCCGATTGGCACATCCGGGTCGTCCATTTTGGTTTTGAACGACTCGGATTTGGAGAGAGAGTGATGGGGTGAGAGGAGAGAGAGTGTTTCAATATGGGCTGTCCAACGCACTTTTGGACAGCCCGGATGGGCTGCTCGGGCACCACGTATGCGTGCTCATGTGGTATCCATCTGGCGCCCAAAAATTTCTCATGTGGCAGACTACTTCCTTTTTCAAGTGACTGCAAAAGTTGGCTTTGATTAGTATACGTATGATTTGCTGACTTAATCACATAAAGTAATCAGGTTTATGATCAGAAGGAATAAAATAATGTTGTTGGAGACTGGGTTTTGTAACTAAGCTCCAGTTTCAAGAAGTTTTGTTTTCCTAAATCACAGTGAGGTGCTTTCCTTGACCGTCCACTTTCACATCTGACAAAATGTTATTTATTGGATTTTTCTTGGTGATTAAACCACGTTGACCATCAGCATGGGTTATCATTTCCAGAAGATGCCTGCACCAGATAAATTTTTAGCTATGCACTTCTAATGATGGTTTTTTTTTTTCTTCTTTTTTATTTGTACAGTAGTATCAGAAGTGCCTAGCTTGTGTATGTAGCTCATTTAGAAATGTGAGACTTCAGTTCAAGCTGAGGAACGGGTCAGTTTATGCTATCAACACATGAAATGAACACTATTTTTAGCCATTGGAGTTTTAAGGGAATGAAGTACAAAATTTGCAGAGTAGCTGCACTACGAAATAAATGAGCTCTTTCCTTTCGCTAGTAGAACAAACCAAGATTGCAACACATGTACTTTGAAAGAAAGATAGAGGCCTTCACGAAAAACTTTTGTTATGCTGAAGAGATCTCTTGAATTTCTGTGAACTGGATTAATTTATTAAGCTATTGACAAAATGGATTTCTGGTCATACAACTGAGTTTTTATCATACGGAAGGCGAGATAAATATATGCTCAGTGGTATCTTTCGAAACCTCCCAAGCAAGCCCTCTCAAAGGGAGGTGTGCAATGCTGTAATATCTTAGAAAGGCATTGTGGAAACTACTGATTTAGTGGTTTATGCAGTTCTTTGATTCACACCTGCAAATAGAAGTGTAAGTCAATCAACAAAATCAGCATGATGAAAAACAACAACAAAAAATGAAATCACATTAGGTTGCCTTAAATTGATGAGTATGAGCATGTACACTGTTGTTTTGGTAATGGATAAACTAATAAGACTTGTGCTGAAGAAGGTTCATGATATATTTTGTTTCATTTTCTGTGACCATGATCTTTGAGTTTCTTTCCCCTC
This sequence comes from Rhododendron mucronatum var. ripense, assembly GCA_019656295.1. NCBI lineage: Eukaryota > Viridiplantae > Streptophyta > Magnoliopsida > Ericales > Ericaceae > Rhododendron > Rhododendron mucronatum. The sequence continues at coordinate 686,921 of BPLT01000161.1, read as the reverse complement.
ACATTCACCATTTGGTAATGAGCCAGGTGTGTGGCCTGAATCACCAAGCTTTAGAGATGAAGAAATGGGACCAATTCCATCAAAGTGGAAAGGAATCTGTCAAAATAATGTGGATCGTAGCTTTCATTGCAACAAGTCAGATTCCTCTATCCCCTCTGTTCTTTGCTTCTCGTGCATGGATAAATTTTCCATAATTTCCTCAAACATGAACTTTAATCCCATGAGATTGCTTCTTGCCTAACTTGTGATTTCATGCTATTGTCTATTCAATATCTATATTAGTGATCATGGGGTACACAGTGAAAGGTTTCTTCTAATTTGTCTGAAATAATCTTAGTCATAGGCCTTTCAGGTATGTTTTCGCTTCTAGAAAGGAATCGGTTTACTATAAATGCATTTTGACTCAGCTAGAAAGAACCATCGACATTGTCCTTGATTCTGTTCAGAGTAATCCAAAATTTTCTGTGTTTTCTCCCTTTAACTTGGTCTTTGTACTAATATCTGAGTTAAGTCTCCATATCTTTTGACGTTGAAAATCAGGGTGGTTAAACTTTTTTCTAAAGCAAGGGTGCATGTTTGTGACTTTAGAACCATTTATTTATAATATCTGGCAACAGAGGATGCATGTGAAATGGGAAGAAACAATTATTCTTTTTTGTCCAATTGTAATAAAACTCTTAGGATGTATGGTTATGACCTTAAGACCATGAGGATTAGTTGGAGAAAAAAGATGTGTTTTGGCTAGTCTACCGGATAGAAATGGAGGCTAGGAGCCTAAAACTGTGACACCTGATTTTTAGGCCAAATTGCATTTAATGATGCCGTTGTTCAATTTTTTTTCTTTCAGAAAGTAAAAACCTTATTGAAAAGAACATAACATTCAATTTTTAAAGAAGGCATACCTTCCTACTCAAACTCTCTGTTTTTCAGAGGAAAGCATATGTTTGAGATGTCCCACGTATGGGGTCCAGGAACGAAAGAAGTGCATGCTTTTGGCACCTCATATGAATATACACGTTCATTTGATATAGGACCACCAAAATTTCTCCTCACAACATGAAGTGCATAAAAGCAATTAGTCCTGGCCCCCTTAATGATGCTGCTGGCAAGGGTGGATTTGCTCCGCTTATCCTTTGGCTAAAAGTTGCATACGAGATGAGACATTTTTCTTTACATTTTTCATTGTCTTTTTGAGTTCACTCATTTATTGGCACCTAATTTAACTAAACTTATGGCCTGTCTGATTATCAAATCCATTAGATTACTGGTAAAAGAGCCAACTTCCAGATAAATGATTACACATAAAAAAAAAAATAAACATAAATGATTACTGTTAAAAAAGCCAGGTTCTGTGTTTAGCATACTCAGAAGTTCTAGATGAAGTGTTTTCAACTTTCACTATGTTCACCAATGTCTTCATCATACATTGTATCTGGGGCGACGCTGGGGTCAGTTGACCCATCAAGCTGCTGAATATTATTCGATATTTTGCCCTAGCAGTGTCAAATATATTACTTGGTCAAATCTTGACCCGACTTTATAAGTGAAAAGAGAGGATTGGACAACAAAATTCATAGATCAAATTGTAAAAGCATTGATCAATAGTATTGACAGTTTGTCATTTATTACGAATAGATAATTAACTTTTGATTTGTATAAAGGCTTTCTGTTTGTACTTTGTATTGAATGGGAATTGTCGAAGTTTGTGAATGACCCCATTGGCTTTATCTGGGAATAGACTAATTGATCTTGCATTCTTACTCTGCTATATATGCACCGACTGTCTATTCTATAGGAAGCTTATAGGAGCAAGATACTTCAGCAAAGGATATTCAGCAAGTAATGGCAGTCTCAACTCTACATTCAACTCGCCATGCGACACCGACGGCCACGGGTCCCACACATTATCCACAGCTGGTGGTAACTTTGTACCGGGGGCAAGCGTATTTGGGTATGGCAATGGAACAGCAAAAGGGGGATCACCAAGAGCTAGAGTAGCTGCTTACAAGGTGTGTGGGCCCCCAGTGGCTGGAAACGAGTGCTTTGATGCAGATATACTGGCTGCCTTTGATTTTGCCATCCATGATGGTGTTGATGTGCTGTCGGTATCACTTGGTGGTGACCCAGGCGCCTTCTTCAATGACAGCGTGGCCATTGGATCACTTCATGCTGTTAGGCATGGGATAGTGGTTGTTTGCTCAGCAGGGAATTCTGGACCAGCCAATGGCACTGTTTCCAACCTTGCGCCGTGGCAGATTACAGTTGGAGCCAGTACTATGGACCGTCAATTTCCTAGTTATGTTATTCTTGGCAATAAAATGCATCTCAAGGTTAGTGTCTATTAGATTTCGAAATTTTCAAGTTTATGGCCAATGTAATTAGGTTGAACATTTGGCGGATGGCTTGGAAACCTTTTAAAAGAGACAAAAGAAAATATGAAGGTGCAAATGTTTTGCTAGCAGATATGAATAAAAACTTGTCCGAGTCATAAAAGCCTAATAATTGAAATTAAATTCGTTGTGGTATATAGAATGATTCACTAATATGTAAAAAGGAACCAAAAACATTGTTATGAACCAAAAATTCTAATGTATTGGCAAATAACTTCAAATCCTTGTTGGCACAATCTTGTTTGGCTGTGTTTCACTGCTTTCTTGATGAGTTGCACTATATTCTCCTGTCTTCCATTAGATCACAGAATTTTTCTATCCCACTGATGTTTAGTTTCAGTTCCTTAGGACACAGAAACTTTTCGTCTATCATGATGAAAACAAATGGAAATTTTGTTCCTTGATTGGGGGTCCTAGGTATGAAGCTGGGGCTAGTGTCGCAACAGATTTGTCAAACGAACTGGATTCTGTGCATTTTCTTATGACATGCTGGGTGACGTTGTCATTGGATATTTAGATGATTCTATTTGTATGGTATTGCTGATGATTGTTGTTACATTATGCTCACGTCCATCTTCATATTACCAGAAACATTCAATGTGTGGAAACTTACATCTTTTGTTCTGTAAAGGGAGAAAGTCTTTCACCTAAAGCATTGCCGAACAACAAGTTCTTTCCAATTATTAGCGCTGCGGATGCCAAAGCTGCTAATGCATCAGCTGCAGACGCGTAAGGATAAAACATTCAAGCTGTTGGCATTTTGATTCTTTACACTATGAATGCTGTAACCATTTTGTCCTGTATTTAGCATCATTACAAAAGCATATCGAATTTTACGTGTTCCATTCATGCAGAATTTTATGCAAGGGTGGGTCACTGGATCCTAAGAAGGTGAATGGAAAAATTTTGGTATGCCTTAGAGGGGTTACTGATAGAGTAGACAAGGGTGAGCAAGCTGCCTTGGCTGGTGCCGTTGGGATGGTTCTTGCTAATGATGTGCGTTTTGGGAATGAAATTCTTGCTGATGCTCATGTCCTCCCTGCTTCTCAAATCAATTACACCGATGGTGTTGCTATCTTCAAGTATGTCAATTACTCAAGGTAAGATGACATGGCGATTACGTTACCATGTGTCCGTGTTAACTAGTGTTATGAGCATATCATTTAGGTGGTGTTGAATGACACCTTGGAGTAATTCTATTTCATGGGTACGTTTATGCCATTACAAAACTTGCAAGACTCTGTTATTTTCTTCTTCGGTTTTCAGCTTTCAGTTTTCTTATTCCAGAGAAACATAAGACAACTTGTTCAGCAACTAGTTTGCACTTTTCACTGTTTTTGGTTTCAAAGGCACAAAAAACTAAGACGTAAACAAAGAAAGATTTCCGACCCTATAGCATTAGATGAACATTGGTAATGATAAAAGTGGCATTTTGACCTCCCATTTGTTTCTTATAATTACTCATGTTCTTAGCAGGCTTCCAATAGCTTACATAACACGTCCAACAACTCAGTTACCCACAAAGCCAGCTCCATTCATGGCTGCTTTTTCATCATTAGGGCCAAACACCATTACCCCAGATATCCTTAAGGTTTTTCTCATCACTGATGCTTCATATATCCCATTTCTGAAACACTTCATTTGGTGTGATTTCTCTGAACTGTTGTAAGTATAAATGTTGTTCGTTCAGCCTGATATCACTGCACCGGGAGTTAGCATCATAGCTGCCTACACTGAAGCACAGGGACCAACAAATGAAGTTTTCGATACGCGTCGAGTCCTGTTTAATTCAGTATCAGGCACTTCGATGTCATGTCCTCATGTTTCTGGCATTGCTGGCCTTCTGAAGACTCTCTATCCTAGTTGGAGTCCTGCAGCAATAAAATCGGCAATCATGACCACCGGTGAGAATAGACTAGACTTGTAACTTTAGTCTATTGGTATTGTCTCGTTTTCTTCATTTTTGTTTGCAGTTTGTGTTTCATGCTTTCTCAGAGATTAAAAACAATGGCTAGTCCGGAAACAATCAGCTCGATTCTTTGCTCCACAATAATACTTTGAAACTTTGAAGACATCCGTGGTGTTATCTGTAACTGGATTGTGGGCAGATATGTTCTCGGACAACTGTTTCTGGAAATTCCAAAAGTTCTCCTAATGCGCTAATTGGAAACAAAAACAAACAGCATATTCTAAAATCAAGAAGGATACAATAAAAGGCCAATTCTTTTTTCCTTTTTTTTTTCCTTTTTGAAGTCAAACAACGTGATGTTTTCTGAGAACAGCGTTGAATCATATTGTCCTAACTCTTTTCTAATCCTTTTACTTCATCCTACTTTCACAGCACAAACACTGGACAACACTAAGGAGCCATTGACAAATGCATACTACTCACCGGCAACGCCATTCAACTATGGAGCAGGACACGTGCAACCAAACCGTGCCATGGACCCCGGATTAGTTTACGATTTAACCCCCAATGACTACCTGAAATTCCTATGCGCACTTGGGTACAATGAAACCCAGATCTCAATTTTATCTGGAAGTCACTATACATGTCCCAAGGCCAATATTAGTCTTGCTAATTTCAACTACCCTTCAATCACAGTGCCTATGCTCAACGGCTCCACCACTGTGACTCGAACCGTTAAGAACGTTGGTTCACCGGGTACTTACAGCGTCAGTATCCAAAACCCGGTTGGTATATCTGTTTCTGTTAGTCCAGAAAGATTGATGTTTCGTAAAGTTGGGGAACAGAAATCATTCAAGGTGAGTATGAAGGTCGAAGAAGGCAATAAACGTAGCGATTATGTATTTGGACATTTGACATGGTCAGATGCTAAGCATGAAGTGAGGAGTCCTATTGTTGTCAAGGCAGTCTAAAGACTGCAACATTGTGATAATCATCTTCACGTATCAAATTGACGTTTCATTATTCACCCGATTTATTGACTTTACCCAATGAATAGGTTTTTTTTAGTTTCTTTGATTTGGGAATAGTACTTTGTTCTGGGTCAAGAATAATGGCTATTCAGGAATGGGAGGGGCTGTAGTCATAAGCTGAGGAAGAAGAAACAAATAGGTAAATGCTTCGTGTTACTCGATCGGCAATTCTTCGATGAGGCAGGATTCCCCGTGCAGAAAACCCTTGTGCCTTTGTGCAGAGGGGTTTTTCGGCCTTTGGATTTAAAACATAGGTAAAAAGAAATTACACAATCCAACGGCCGGAAAATCCCTTGGCACAGAGGCACAGGGATTTTTGGGACAGAGAAGATCGGACCCTTCTTTGATCTGTTGACAATCATCTGATAAAATCCTCATTTTAGTTTTTAGTTCCAATCTTATTGTCAGTTATCACTGCTCCTACATGCAATGTACAGAAAGGGATTTTTTTACTCCTACTATTATAACTTATAAGTGAAGATTAAATTACAACTCTCAGCAAAAACTTAACCCAAACAAAACAAAAATTTCCATGTAACATGGAAAAGAAGAGTTCTCTTGTCAGGCAGTCAAATGGAACATTGATCCAATTTTAGTACCAATCCTTTTTGAAATTCCACATAAGGATGTGCAAGGGGTTGATCACCATCTTCAGTTCTCCATCTACAAATTAATATAGGCAATGGGTACATATAATTAGCACAAAACATTCGAAAATGCGAAACAGTTATTTTTGTGGTCATAATTTAAAAAAAAAAATAGCGGTGTTAAGGATGCAGATTGATCGCCCAGAACATTGTCTTTCGGGATCTCTGTCCTAATTTCTGTGTTTGAAGATTTAGGTTTTGTGTGTGCTTGAGAATAAGAGATTCACCTGAATTTTTGGACAAGGTGGTGGAGGAAGAATGCAACCTCTACCTTAGCAAGTTCAGACCCTGGGCAGCATCTTGACCCTCCACCAAAGGGAGTAAATTTTTTGCATGTCTGATCCTGGGTCTGCATGTTATGAACATGATTAGTAAAAGTACGAATATATACGCTCATATTTTTTATAACTCAAGAGTCCGGACTAACTTGCGCTCTCCGCCTGCTTCTCGGTAGAGCCGAGTCATTCTATTTGATTTTAATCTGATTATGTGTAGTAGGAAATTTTGAGATGGGGTAGAGTTATAAATTACACAATTAAAGGATCGATCATGCTTGAATATGTTAAGGAAATAGTCCCACATTGCTTGGGAGTGGAATGGGTGATCACTTAATAACATTTGGGACCTCTCCACTCATTGCCAATTGGTTTTGAGATGGATATAAAGTTTCTACATGGTATCAGAGCGGGGCCCATTCCACCCCACATTTTAAAAATTTACAATCCACACCCCACGATGACAGACCAGCAAAAAGGCTTGCACAATGATAGGACCCAAAAGTGGCCACACGTGACAGACCTCAAACGCGGCTGCACGTGAGGGGGGATGTTAAGGAAATAATCCCACATTGCTTGGGAGTAGAATGGGTGACCACTTAATAACATTGGGGACCTCTCCACTCATTGCCAATTGGTTTTGAGATGGATATAAAGTTTCTACATGGTATCAGAGCGGGGCCCGTTCCACCCCACATTTTATAAAATTCACAATCCACACCCCGCGATAACAGACCAGCGAAAAGGCTGCACGATGATAGGACCCAAAAGTGGCCACACGTGACAGACCTCAAACGCGGCTGCACGTGAGGGGGGATGTTAAGGAAATAGTCCCACATTGCTTGGGAGTGGAATGGGTGATCACTTAATAACATTTGGGACCTCTCCACTCATTGCCAATTGGTCTTGAGATGGATATAAAGTTTCTACAGAATAATCATTCACAAAATTGCACCAAGAAGATGGTTACAATAACTACGGGGCCATGGTAGGACTGTCCTATATATTTATCTCTTTCGAAAGTGGTATAAAATCAAATCAATAACTTGTTACCCTACAAATAACAAAATTTAAAAGAATAAAATTAAAATTATTACCTCCCATCTCCAAGGATGAAACTGGAGAGCATCTGAATGGAGAGATGGGTCTAAGTGAACTGCACTCAGAACTGGTAGGACCTTCCAACCACAGGGAATTAAGTAATCTGCACCAAACAAGGAATAAAACTACTTAAGGGAGCCGGAGAGCTTTTTCCCTACATATATTATCAACGAAAAATTAAGTTTTTTTTTGGTTCAATTGATAGGAGGGGATAGGGGAAAGGGGAGCTGCGATTCGCAGCACTAAGGCAACCGAGGCATTTTACCTGGTAAGGGAGTGTCATAACCACTAGGCCAACCCCTTGGTCTCAACGAAAAGTAATTTAGAAACAACAACAATTTTGATCCATGCCGAAATTCATCTAAAAAAATGTATGTGCCGGCGGTATTTATTTTTTTATTGACGTACGACCAAAAGGCAACATCATTTTGTTTGATAATTAAAGGCATAAATACGTCTGCGTAGTAGTATTATCGATAGTATGTGTAATTAAGTGCACAGACTAGAAAAAGCACACGCTTGCATGATTATGGAAAAAGCATATCCCAAGGGTTTTTTTTTTTTTTTTGGTGTGTGCATGATATTTCAGGCCAGTTTGTCGCACCTCGAACTGAGTCATATGACTCCTCCCACAGCTCTTAATTTCCACGCTTACACGTGAGGTGGGTGGCCCCAAGAGTTGCTGACAAGAAAAATCGAACTTAAAACCTTAAGAAAGAGCAAATCCTTAAGTCTTGGTCAAAACCACCATGCCAACGCCTTGGGTTAAGCATATCCCAAGTTGTTAATTTAATTGCTTGATATGTAATTTGCTCTATAATTAAAGGTGGATTTATATACCTCTAAATTTGATGTCTTTGAGAGCCTTTCGGTGCACAAATTTTACAACATTCCCATATCTCAGAGCTTCAGTAATTACCTAGATTTTAAAAAAAAACAAACAAACAAACAAACATAATCATTGTAAAATATGCACGCACAAAAAGAATATCAAAAGGAAGGAAAATGTATTTCTAAACTATTTATATATATCTAGACTAGATAAATGTGGACTTACATTTTGAGTGAAATCCATTTTCTTGTAATCTTCCCAGTTCAGAAGCTCATCTTCCCCCTTCATGCTCCTTATAGTCCGATGCTCTAGCTGTATTACCGAATAAAAAGAGAAAAACAACAAAATTGAAGGTATTCAGAATTTCCAATATGTTTAAAAGAGTAATGTTATGGTAATAGTAACATTTTAAAACAATATATAAAAATATATTTCTAGAGATTTGAAAATACACGAATTTCCATAGGGAATATTTAAACTGGGACGGAAAAAATACTATATTAAGATATTATCTGATGGGTACATACTTTGGAAATGGAGCCAAGATTTTGGTTCGACAGGGGCAGCCACGGAGACATATTTGCAGTCGACAAAATGTGCTGGTATATGATGCAGCATTTTGTAGTATAAGACAAAATATATGGAGATGATTTAATTACAACCCTAAACATGTGACGTTATCTTATTTCTTATGTGGGTATTTGATATAGTCATGTAATTATTTCTCGTGTATGAGAAATATTAAAAAAATATCATAAGGTGAAGTAAAATTGCTTGAATTCGGATTAAATCAAACCATAATTACATTATAAGTGTTAGAAAAGTGAATTGACACTAGTATGCCAGTTATATCAGAATTCCTAAGGTACATATAAGCTACCAATATAAAAAAATATAAATGTTAGATGGATGCGGCCTCCACCCATGCCACTATAGTTCCGCCATTGCGTTACTTTTTATAGCAATGACCCCGTGATCCTATACTATTCACGTCACAAATACACACGATTAGTCAATATTTTGGATATGTAATACATTAAATAATATCAGACGACATACTTAAATATGGTCATTAGAGCATTATTGATATATTTACTTATAGTTACGCATATAAGTACATGTATAAAAAATAATGTATATATATATATGTATGTATGTATGTTTATATGTATATGTGTCCCATTGAGAAAAAGGTGACCTTAAGCTGTGCAAGGGCAGCAGGTGATTGACCAAGGAAATGAACCAGCATGGCCATCAAGACAGAAGTGGTTTCATAGCCTCCCAAAAGAGAGTCCAAAACAAAGCTAACTTTTTCATCTTCGGATAAGGATTCAACACCCAGAAGTATCTCAAGGAAGTCATGACCATTAGTACCACTCCTCCTTTTGTTAGGGTACTTTCCACCACCATCACTCCTTCTTCTTCTTGATCTTCTTCTTTCTTCTATGATTGCCTTGACAGTGGAAGATATTCTTCTTCTAGCCTGTAAAGATGATGAGGAAAAAAAGGTTGATCACATGCATGCGCCTTCCTTTTTTCTTTTTGGGATATTAGAAATGAGAAATGGGGTTCAGTACTAACAAATGTCGGAATGACATTGGTTAACCAATACTAAAAATGTTAACCCCAAGCCGTTTGACCAAGTGGGTGGAAAGCAACTAAAGGTTTTTCTCCCCAAAAAGGTCTCAAGTTTGGATTCAACAAAAGTCAAATATTTCAAATTTTGGGTCACAGATCGAAGGTTTTTTCGGTTAGTAATTTCAAGGTCCCGAATTTGATACAAGCTCAAACTGGCCTGAACATCAATTATATATACAAGTAAAAAACAATACTTAAACTGTTTGTGCGCTATCTACTATATGCACTATCATGCAGAATGTACAATCATTTTTAAGCATGTTATCTGATGCCCTTTTGAACACCCATAAACAAGAACCTAAGAAAAAGGGTTAAGGCTTAAATGTTTGTATGTTCTCTAGTACCGGAAGCAACCAGATTTAAATAACGTTATCAGGACAAGTAACAATACAGTTGAGGTGCAACGGTATTGTGAGCATCGAACAATACGTAACAGGAATCGGTTGTTGTGGTAGTAAATTTTCAAATATCAATTTTTTTTTTAAAAAGTTTTAAGTGCCGAAATCATCTGTAACATTCGAGTATCGGCCGGAACAGCCGTGAATTAGTAACGGATCAACACATAATGGGAACAACTGATATGCATATGGTTTTTCCTCCCTCCAGTATATCAGATCGAGTGTAGTGGTATCCGAAGGCCAAAAAACCGCTGCACACTTTACGGGTGTTATTGTGCATTTCCACAAGAACTTGAGATAAATATCTATCTCTCTCCTAAGTACTATGTAAAAGAGGAAGTGAATTAGACCTTAACAGCTCTTGCATAGGGAGTCCCAGGAACATTGAGAGGTAAAGAAATCAGCCCTTTCATGAAAGTCAGGAAATCTTCAAGAATTTTTGTAGTCTGTGGCTCATCTGGTGTTAAACCCAGAACCTGCTTTACTATTACATTGAAAGTGAACTGTTCCATAAAAACACAAAACAAAATCACACATCAGTAAACTTGTGTTTTAAGTTTCTTTTTTTTTTTTTTCTGGTTTTATGTTCTCTTTTTTTTTCAGGCAAACTAGCCTTTCTTGCTAGAATTTTTGGAAAACAACTCATTTCGATCCACAGAAGATAAGCGAAAGTACATTATACGTACGGTGGTTTGGACTTCTATAGTAGATCCATCGATATGCGGTAGATGGAAAAAGTAATATGGTACCAATGGATAATATACAGCACTATAGGGTATATAGAACTATAGGGAGGGGTAGACCAAAATTAATTTCAGAGACAATAGTTTGAAAAGACCTACTACGTTTCTTTTCTTGGACATCACAGAATTTACGATACCCTCGACAGATCTAGCCCAATCAAAAATTGAATTCATGGAAACGACCCAACCGTTTGAGACTAGACTAGACTCGATTTGGTTTGGTTAGTATGCAGGGACCACACACGACATACTAGTGGAATAATGTACATGTACGAGGCCCACACACTAACATAAACATTTGTCTCTAATATATATATATTGTGTGCATTTTGTTTCGAAAGCAAGTAGAAGTAAAAATACCTTTCTGGCCTCCGCACAGAACATGACTTGTTGCCTTCCCTTCCACGAATCCAAAATCCGAACGGCGATTCTTTCTATATCCCCGAGAAACTCAGGCTTAGATTTGAGAGTGGCGACAAGCGAAAGAGCGACATTCCGAAGCCTCCTGTGGGTGTCACCCACTGCCACAAGCATTGAAACTTCCCCAAGAATCCCATGGATGGGCTTCGGATAGCTGCACTGGAACAGCTTGTCTTCGTTTTGCAGTATGAAGTAGTTCAGCTCTTGGTCACAGGACACCACCGTCGGGGACAAGAACAGATGGGTCTTGAACACTTTCCCATACCTGATCAAAATATACAAATGCATATCAAAACCTTGCCCGCATTTACTTGAGCGATCACGCAAAGTAGATGCTGGATACGTTTCCAACATCTACTTTGCAGAGACGGCTCATGCCTGCTGTACGTATATATCGTTTCACGTATACAGATATATAACAGTACGCAAGTGGAGTACTGGTGACCTGGCAGTGCTGGCACTTGACTTGTGTTTCAACCTTCACTAACTAAACTACTACCAACTAACGCTACTAACAACTAACACTTCTCGTCAATTCACGAAACCAAAAAGAGACATAAAATAGTAGTATATGTCTTTACACAAATACATGTCTCTATATATAATATCCATGTTGCTTACCTAGAACAATGGTCATGAAGAAATGCTCCAATAGAGTTGGAAGGGTGAGGCTTGAGAAAGGATAGGGTTTCACCAAGTAGAGGCCACCCAAAGGACCCTTCAGGTAGCGGACCAAGGTTGCAGAACAAGGGCAGAAAATGGTTTAAAATGAGACCCACAATAAACCCAACAAAACCAATCGATGTGACTAACCAAAAACATCCTGCCATGGACGTTAGGCTTTGTTTGGATACTCTCTGGGCTGATTTTTGTATGTTGTTGTGGAAGTAAAAGGAAATGAAGGGGAGTGGAGTGGAGCTTTTTTTGATAGGGTACCAAATAGTTCGAGAGACTTCAAAGCCTATGTATAGAGGTTGGTGGGAGGACCTTATGTAATTTTCTTTTAGTATTAATAGTAATAATTAATAGGCTCAATCAATGGGGTAAGGGTCCAGACCAGTTGGTCTTTAACTAGTTCGGTCTAGTTTGGACTATTTGTAGTTTTTTTTTGGACTCATAACAATGATCCGAACCGTTTTACTTTTTAGAACTTGTCGAGAACATTGACAACGCTAAAAGTCACATTAATCGAATATCGTTTGATATGATATCAAAATGCATTTATCTTCGGATAATTGTGTTAAAAGGGTTGTAATCCAGTGTTGCACACTTTTGTTTCCAAACTTAATGTATTTCAAAATTATATCAAACTATATCTGATCAACGTGATTCTTGGCGTCATCAACGTTCTCGATGAGTTCTTGGCGTCATCAACGTTCTCGATGAGTTTTAAAAAAGTGAAAGGTTCCGATCATTATTGTGAGCCCGAAAAGAATCCACAAATGATCCAAATTGGACTGAATTGGTTGGAGACCAAACTGGTCTGGACCCTGCCCCCATTCTATGGATAATTTACGGGGCTGTTACTAAGCTAAGAAACATATAGGCTCTAATGCATATTTTACATTTTTCAATATACTTTCACATGATGCAATACAAATTTTAAACCTTAATAACCACCCACTAGGCTATTTTAAACATTTTTCCTAATAAAATAGAATGAGTGATTATTTAGTTCTTCCGAAGTACTGCATTGTGATCTTTAGGGTTCTTTTTTGCCACATTCGTGTAATGAAATGAATTTGTGATGGGCAAGGACCAATGTGTAACTTGCACATCAATATATGATTAAACACCATGCGACGGAGTCCAACTTAATAATTTCGTGATAGTTATAATATTAACAGTTTATTGAATTATTAAAAAAGTAACAAGGATACAAAAAACACAAGGCTGGCTTTGTTCGTTTCCCATCTTTTTAAAATTTAAAATAATATATTATTTAATTATTTTCTTGCTTTACCGACAGTCCATTGACATTGTTTGTTGTTTAAACATTTTCCATCTTAAAAATAAAGGAAGAAATTAAAGAAAACAGGCTTTTGTCCGCAGATTATCTACGGTCGGTGTGAAATGGGATTACTTTTATCAGATGCATAGGAAATGAAAATCAATGTAGCCTGCCTAGGATCTAGGCCTTTCCCACTAGCTTGGCAGTAGCAAAGGTGCAGAAGAGAGAGAGAGAGAGAATTTATAAAATAAAAAATAAAAAATTTCGGAGAGAAAGTGGAAGAAATTACGTATACTCCCCTTAGTATTGTGTTTGTCAAAGTGCGTGTGGTTATACAATAGTTAATTTAACTGACACCTCCTTGAAAATTTGTTACTCCGTACTTTCTATTGAAGTACCGCACGTGGTGCTTCAAAAATCCTCTCCATCATTTTTGTGAGCTTCACCAATAAGTATGTGATGCTCACATAAATGTGTCTTAGAGGAGACCCTTAGAACATCACCTTACTTTGCTCCATGAGCACTGAATAATTATCCCCATCAAGTAATTATTCAGTGCGCCAGGTTCATTCTCCACCACACATTATGTTGGAATTTGTATATCTTGTCTTAGATCACACCACAATATGTGGTAGAAAAAGAGTCTGAGATACCACAAAACGGTGCTCCAAGAGTATTGAAAAACTTTGCCTCCCCACCTTGTGAGGATAGTGAACGTAAAATTATTCAATGATAGTGCCCCATGCGTGGAGCTCACAAAATGTACGTAAAGAAGAATTCAGATCGAGCATCGCCAAATTATGTCCAGTCCATGCGATAATTTCATAGTGAACACGTTTGTAATTGTGTGGGTGATCATATCACGTGCAGTATGATGCTTTGCTTTGACCTGGACCTTTTACGGGTCTGTACTCTATGGACTCTATACTAGCCACAAAGTCTACAGTTTCCGATCGGAAAATCTCGATCGGAATCTCAATGCCCTGTCAGGCATGCTCCGGCCATCGGACGGCCAATTCAATCCGTCCAAAAATTCTTTAAAAAAAACCGAGTGGGCTGTTGCTAGAATAAACGGCATCCGACGTGTGTAAGTGGCCAATCCAAACACTTCATCTTTGGCCTATCCAAACACAAAAATGGAGTGCTTGGATCGGCCACTTACACATGTCGGATGCCGTTTATTCTCGTGTTGACCCACTCGGTTTTTTTTTAAATTTTTGGACGGCTCGAATTGACCATCCAGTGGCCGAAGCTTGCCCGGTGGAGCGTCGGGATTCCGATCGGGATTTCCCGATCGGGAACTGTAGACTTGCTCTACTAGCCATGGGCGAAGCCTGTTGGAACCATACCCAAATTCACGGACCACTCTTACACTCAAACATTCGTACGAGGAGTAATTTTCATTCGCGTAAATCCAAAAATGTGCATGTACAAATGAATTTCATCTTAATTAATGTTCTGAATATCGTACCAGTCGAAGTATTGATTTTTCTACTGGTACGGTACGTATCGATACCAGTCAAATATCAGGTACCGTTTCAAATTTACCGCAACTACAGTATATATAATAATTATATATAATTATAATTCAAAAAAATCCTCCATACCATACAATTCATCATAAAATATATATGTGTTTGCCTCTTGTCCCACATTGTCTAGTTACAAAACTTTTTTCCATCTTAAATAATTTTGCACACTAGTGGGCTTATGAATGAGGACCCAAGAAGAGATCTTGCATGCTCAGAAAAATGGGCCATGGCCGAAGGTAATTTGAATAAACTGATTCGGAAATCAATTAACCGGGTGTGAAATATGAGTTATTTGCGCGCAGGGGGTGAAAATCCGGGATTTAAGTCTCGCACACGTACTATAATTAAGCCCATGTTTTGTTAAAATTATGAAAGAGAACGTTTTTTTTTTTTTTTTTTTCTGTCCTATGATCTGAATACATGCACGTACGAAAGCCATTTCATCTGAAAATTAATCATATTAAGTTAATCGAACAGGGTAACCAAAAACAAGTAGTAGCATCAAAATGAGAGGCCCGCGCTTTGTGTGTGTGGATCTCACACGCCCATGTGAGTGTATTGCGTATGCAGCGTATCATATGTGAAGCTCATAAATACATTCATTTAAGTGTATTGTGTATTTGAGTATGTAAGTTGAGCGAGACTGCTGAATTTCCCTTTGCCTAATTCTTCCCTCCTCGTTGGGTTTTTTTTTTTTTTTTTCTTCATCTTTTTTAATAAAGTAAATAATGTCATTTCCATTTTCAATGCTATTGGACTTTTGAGTCCATCTTTTCCCATGCAAGGCATACAACTAGTCTGTCTAGCTAGGGCCGCTAGGCGTCAGTGGCCTGTTTGGCTAATTTTATTACTTTGCATCCAAAGTGCTTGATCAATTGGTGCATTCCTTGATCATACGTGGGATTAGGATCGGAGGGAATACAAGGGCCCACATGTTTTTCATTATTTTTTAGTCCCGTGTTTCATAAATTTTTGATTAACTACTGAATTGGACAAGGTGGAATTATTTTTTCATTTACTATCCCATGTGGGGTATTAACTAATACCAAGGAGGGAGGTGGTACTATTATTTAGTTCTCCTATCCCGGATAATTATCTACCTTCTTATTCAACGGTAAAAAAATTCTCAATCATATTTATTTCATTCTAACAAAATACAGTACGACTAATTTCAATGTTCATATAATCCAATCTATTATCTTTTGGGCCCCTACTTGTCTCTTCTATCCTCATTCTTAATCTCATCTTATTCAATCTTTTTATAAAAATAATTTGACAATCAACCGTGCCTATCATATTGAAAATAGTGATGAAGCAACCTTATACATAGACCTAGCCTATCCGGCCGACAATATAATTGAAAATTCAATTAACATGGATATGTATTAACAGCCCTTGACTATGTTTCTAGCTCAGTGGCGGTCCAAGTTTGTCCAAACAAAAGCACTTATTTATTACTAATTTACTACTTTTCTAAAATTAATCCCCCACTAACCCAAAAGAAAAGTGAGTCTTTGCCATCTTTTGCCATGACTTCGCTCCTTCTTTATCATAATTAGACTAGTTTAATTATGATGTTGGTGGATTACAAGAAGACATCTAATTAATCAACTTAATCACCGGCCAAAATCCAACCAAAAGCTATCATTGGGTTTCCCACCTCTGATTTGTCTGACTAATTTTGTTCTCAAATGGTCATGGCTGTCTACACATGCAAGGACACGTTGATTATTCTTTTCCGTCATCTTTATCTTCTCTATATATGTCAAAATTTACATACATCCATACATACACACACATATAGACATACATAAATACAAAATAACAAGCACGCGTGTATGCGTCTGTGTGTGCCTGACAAACGATTTGTTATATAGTCTGAAACATTAATGTGGTTGATATCGGTTCTTCATTATCGTACGTTCATATACTTACTATTTTATTCTTCATTATTAAGATATAAACGTCTGATGTGATGAGATGATATGGTAGATGGCATTGGTTTACTCTTTGTAACAATTTCAAAAATTAATTAAAAAAAAAAAGTTGCTGTTCAAAAAAAAGATGACATCGATCGGTTTACGCCGGGGATTTACAGTGTGAAGCGTTGCTATCGATCACTTCTTCATTAACGCTCACATATAGTATCTCTTTTTTTTTCGTTAATTAGTAGTAATTGATTTTCGCACTCTATTTTTGAAGTGCATGTAGTGTTTATAATGTGCAAAAACCAATTCCCTATTTCAATTGAAGGAACAAAATATACACTTGAAGACAGAAGATCCTTTTCAATTCTTGTCTCTGCATGCAGACCTCTTTGCAGAATCACCAGCAAGTGGGATTGGTACACACACGCACACCTGCCCAAGAGGGCCAATGAGATCAAGACTCAACTCATTGTATGGTGCTTTTCTTTGACTGGAAAGTTTTCTTGGTAAGACCCATTTCAAAAATTAATACTGTATATTGAATTAATTTCAGGAGAAAGGATAAAGCAAATGCACTCATTCATCTCGATGCCTTCTTCTTAAAGAATCAACAAGTTAACTAATGATAATACTAAACAAGTTAACTATGCAATGATGAGAGGTTATGAAATGGGGGTTACGCCTAATTAATTGTGATTGGCTAGCAAAATAATGTTTAGCAAAAGGTAAACAAGATTTCCAGGGATTTGTATGGGCTAGCAAAATAGTAATGTTTAGGAAAAGGAAAACAAGATTTCCCGGGATTTGTATAGGAATATTAAACAAGCACTGAGGCCCATGAAGCTGACAAACTTGAAAGGAAAACAAGTCTGAGTCCAGAAGTAAATTTTGTCTAGTAATTTTGGGCAACCGGGCTTGTTCATTTTGGGTATTTAAAACCCCTGCGCAGAGTTTTTAATAAATTTTCTCTATTTATCTCTCTCCACTTATTACTCTAAAAAATATCTCTCAAAACTCAAATCGAACAGAGATTTTAAAAATTAGATATGAATTTGTTTAATTTATCTATCGAATCAATCTCAAATTAAAATTTAAGCAAGTCGTTAATGGCGTGCCGAACAGGGTCTTGGTTTGTAGTGTATGTAACAAAGTCTCGCAAAATTTTAGTAATTTTAATACAAGTGAACTTGAGTAACTTAACTCATTTACCCTCCTATATGAATTTCAGGTACATAGTCTTTTTTTCCCCCTGGCCTAGGATGGTTTGGCATTGGCTTTGATTTGGATATGAGATGGGAGTGTGGAACAAAGTATAAGAATGGAAAAAGAAGGGGTACGTACGTAGGGCTCTAATTCTCTAGGGGTTGATTCCACATGGTTAAAGCACATAATGCAATACCATATTCTTCTTGAGTTCCACAATTTAATTAGCACTCCATGGAGCAATTAACTAATTATTCAGCATTTCCGGAGTATTCTCATGACGTTGCTTACGCCATACTCCTAACCATTTATGTGATCATGCAGTCGGGACACTATAATTCACTTTTGTTTGATAGTTAGAGGATAATTACGTGAGCATATTATATGGGGACGATATTTTTATTTGCGAGGAATATCACATGACAATGCCCATCGTGCCTTGGGGGTATCCAATTATTGGCTTTTCCAATGGACCATCTCCCATTCTTTATTACTCGGAAAACCAATATTCGTGGCTGAAGAAATAATAAGCCCAAATGGCAAAATGTTTTTCCTATTTATTCTGCAGATGTATTTATTCTCAAGAATTTCGGGTTTAAAGTTTCTAATTATTATGTGGTCAGAACATCCGGAACTTTCGTCGTAATTTTAAAGGAGTCCTATGCTATTGAATAGTGATCGATTAATTCTTTAAAATTTAATTAATATGCACGTGAATTAACGGGAACACGTTGGGTTAGTAGATATTTTAGGAATCATGATTCCTGTATTTTTTTCCCTGAGTTTGCGGGTTAGAAATGTTCAGACCAGCTAATATCCACCTCAACTAATCTCTTTCTCAATCTGATCAAAGACAAGTCATTAACACCAAAACTAAAATGATTCCAAAAAAAAATTTGTAGTACTCCCTCCGTCCCTTATTTAGAGTTCAGTATTTCAATTTGAGTTGTCCCTTAATAAGTATTCATTTTGTAAAGTTAGTGGGTAAAAGTTGGTACATTGTCTATTTTGTTCTTAAAAGTAGATTTCATTTTAAAAAGTTAGTGAGTAAAAGTATAATTATGATGGGTAAGTAGGGGATGTAGAGGAAAAAATTGATGTGAAAAATATAATGATGATATCTTTTTAATAAGTTGGAGTCGAAATGGAACACTTAAAAATGGACGGAGGGAGTACTACTTTCTTGTTGTCTGCAGGCTCCGTTCCGGAAAACAAAATAAGTACTTATTTTTTAAAAAAGAAATTTCAAGCTCAAAAATCATGTACTTACGTAACTTATTTTCTACTAATATGGATCTTGTTTGATAGATTTCATTGAAATTTTTAATACGGTGCAAAAAAATTAAAAAAATTATTTTTTATTTATATTATTTTTTAATTTTAAAATTATAAAATAAATATTTATTTTTTAAAAAGATGCTCTGGAACGAGGTCTCGAGAGTATCCCAAGGATGAAGAATTGAACCAACAACCGCCTTCGGGCATTTCAATAATTTGCATTCCCATCTCGTTTCTCGTACTCTGCTGCTGCTAAAGTTCCTCTTTTGACTCGACAAGCCATGCACATCTTTTTCTCTCTCCCTCTAACACACGTTTCGAGATAGCACGAGGAGGTGTCAGTTTGACCAACCAAATCTTTAATGCTTTGACTTCTCTCTCTCTCTCTCTCTCTCTCTCTCTCTCTCTCCACTGGACAAACCACAAGTTTGATTCTTTGAAGCTACAGCCCATGCCTCTCCACTTATCCCCCAACACAAAAGTTTTGGTCTTCAATTCAATGCAAAAGACAAATTATTCAGTACCCTTTTCCACTTACGGGCCTACATTACCTTTATGTAGAAATGTGCAAATTTGCGTAGTAAAGGGTCTGCAAGAATGTGCAGCACAGAAAATACCTCTGGACAAATATGTCAAGATGATTTGAACCGTTTATTACAGTATGTAAGAGATATTAAGTCAATAACTTTAGAAGTTTTTTTTTTTTTTTTTTATCGGCAATAACTCGTAGAAGTTGATCAAAGTAATACTCCATCCGTCCCTAAATAAGTGTCCGGTGCGCAAAATTAGAACTTATAAAATATGCATATTTTTTATTAAAAATTTTAATTTTTATTCACAATCTAATAGAACTCATTGCTATCTAATGATTTGTAAAAAAAAATTGATTTTTTTAACGAAGTAAATGCATCTTGTTGAAGGTCTAAGTTTGCGCATCGGACATTTATTTAGGGACAGAGGGAGTACCACTTATTAGACATCGAATTCCTACTTTTGTTTTAGATGACACACGGACAAATATTTTGCACGTCTAGTTTTCCAAAAAAAATGTGGTTCGGTTAGACAACTTTCAATCTTGTGATTAGTCTAAGTTCTTACTGTTTTAGCTTTTCGGGAAACTAAACAAGATCAACGGTTCGTAACATCCGGATGAGACCGGGCCGAGAAGAAACCCGCGAACAAAAAGTTTCACTCTGAAGTTCAGAGTATGAAATACAGAGAATCCATGTCTCTCAACCCCGTGAAATTTTTGGGTGCTAATTGGATACCACGTTACGGTACCCAGCGTCCATTAGAATCGTCCAAACGCATTTTGGATGGCCTAAATCTGAACGGAGGAAAAAAGGAGATAGTAAATGGTACTAAAATAAGCAATACATGGAAGAACCAGTCACCTATATTTGGCAGCACATGCAGTTTAAGCTTGTAAATAGAACTCTGATCAATCTTTTTATTATAGAGCTTATTTAAGTAATATTGTTACTCAATTATCGGAGTTATAGTAAACTTTAATTTATTTTGGTACTATATTAATTGCTTTGGTCACCCTGAATTTGCATTAGTGATCTGTTTGGTGGTCTGTTGCATATTTCTGTTTGGCTTTAAATGGGAATCATAAAATGGCTTAAACGTGATTAAGTTACTGGTGAATGAGTCTAGTCATAGACTTAAATATAATCATAAAATGGCTAAAACCTTACGTCGTGTGAAGCTGGAAAATATGAATAACATGGACGAATATCAGAAAAAAAAATACTAAGAATGGAGAAAATAACAATTTCAATTATAATTCTCTTATCTTTATTTCTGTTTTAAAATGTAACCATAGCCTGGAAACCTCCAATTGTTGCTTCGTTGTCTAGACCCTAGACTAGATGACCAGACAAATGTGCAGAGCAATTCGTCCTTTACATGAGGAGCTCCTAAATGCACACCATTTTTTATTTATTTTTAATCTCAAGACATCCCTCCAAATTTCCAATATGCGTTTCTTTTAGGAACATAAATTAATCTTGAAAGTCACATATGCAAATAATGTTGATAGTGACAGAAGCACTGGTTAAAAATATTGAGACACGTTGAAAAGGGTGAGGACTCGACACACACTACACGGTGCAATATGTAGAATTATGCAATTAATGCATGTGAATTTGGCAGATTTAGGAAATAATATGACTTTCGATCTGGAACTGATAGCTATGACTCATCAACTCGATCATTAACTTATTAAAGGTTTACTGGCTCTTCCAATCCTGTAGCTTTCTTTATGAAATTGCAGCTGGGTAAGGCTTATTTCACCAGATTTAGCAACCCTACAAGAAAATAATGGAACCCAGCTTTTGAATCAGGTTTTGAACATTTTGAATGAGTCCCCAAAATTTGAAATTACATATATATATAATTCAATAAAAACTCAAAATTCCTTATACTAAAAAAGCAAAATCTTCGACTCACTTAGTTAAAAATGCTTTTCGATAATCATTTACCGCGATGCACATACATAATGTAAACGTGTTTATGAGTATTTGTGTAGTATGTACACGATTTATTGAAAATTTCCTGAGACAAACAATTTCCCTGCTACTCTCACAAATACTCGATACGTAGGGGACCCTTGGATACCGGTGAGGCTTCCTAGAAATTAAACCATGTAACTTGCGAGATCTTCTCCTCAACTACTATCCCAATAAGGAAAAAATGTCACATTCTATGCAGATAAAAAGTATAGCACGAGAGCAAAGATTCCATTATTTTCTATTAGCGCTGCTAAATCTAGTAAAATTATTTCCTAAATCCGCCGAATTCACATGCATTCCATACATCTACATATTGCACCGTGTAGTGTGTATCAAGTCCTCATCATCAGAACAAGATTGACTTTCAAAAAATTGCCCATCAAAATAATGGTTTAGTGATATAGACATTAGTGGAACTACTTAATCGATACGCGCTCATACCGGTCCAAAAGGGACTGTGGGAGATTCGTAACCAAGTAAAAATTAGCGATTTGGAGCCTATCGCCGATTGCATAAGTTTCAAAAAGCCGTTCAATTCGAAGGCCGGGTTCTAAAATTCTTAATTCCAAACCGTCGTATAATTTTGCTATTTCTGAGAGGCCCCTTGTGATATGGTGAAAAGAAAAGGTTGGGAATTAAGGGGAGAATATTTCCACTCAATTGTGATGATTTTTGTTTGCATGTGGGAGTTAGACTCTTTGTGTGTGTTTTTTTTGCACATATTTAGAACGATTACTTTGTCTAGTGTTTTCCCCCTCTTATGGTGGAATTGTTTCTTCCAGATTTTATTTGTGCCTACTTTATGATTTTACCATATCTTTAACTGGCCAATGTCCAACCTCTGCCAGTGCATTCGCTCGTGTCTAGATTTTAAATTTTGGTAATTGGGTCTCTAGATTCTTCTCCCTCAAACTAGTTTTCCAAAAACGTAGAAAGATATCAAAATTTTGGAAAACATTTAATGCTATAGTCATTTTCATCCTTGTAAAAGTCATGTTAGACTTCCAACACTAGAATGACCAATAGTAGTTGCGCTCAATAAATAAGTCAAAAAAAAAAAAAGACATATTTTTATGAACAAATAAATAAAATTTACTTTTCCGATTTCTCTTGTCGAGACGAATCAATAATTCACGATAGTTTGGCAAAAAAACTAACGAATGCAAAAAAAAAAAATGCAAAATTAAATAAGGACAACTTTCAAAAAGTCTTTTTAGCTTAGCAGAACTCCACCTAATTAAAAGAATACAGAAGATTTGAAAGTACGTAAGAACCACTCAGCTGGGTCCAATTATGCAAAAGAGGTTAAAACCTGTACAAGATGAAACCACATACGAAATCACCATCTATTCCCAATACAATACTGGCCTACTCACATCTGGGAATACGATTGCTTAGTTAATTATGGTAAACCAAGTGTGTGGAACCTCGAATGTCAACACAGAATCCAAATCCATCAACCAAACCTCTCAATCACGACGTAGCAACATGCAACAATGTGTCAACCACTGCACCAATTTGTCCTCTGTGATAAACAGAGGACAGAAACGTACACAAGGATACTAGCTAGCTTTGCACATCTCATACCCACATGTGATCGATCAGTTGATCACCACAAAGGAATGTGCCCCCTATAAGTTGGCCACTTCGCAAGGCAAAACCAACACAAGGAGTCATCGACAGAAACTAATCATGAGTTACTGTCTCTCTTCAGTCCCTGGATACCGGTGAGGCTTCCTAAGAATTAAACCATGTAACTTGCGAGATATTCTCCTCAACTACTTTCCCAATAAGGAAAAAATGTCACATTCTATGCAGATAAAAAGTATAGCACAAGAGCAAAGATTCCATTATTTTCTATTAGGGCTGCTAAATCTGGTGAAATTATTTCCTAAATCCGCCCAATTCACATGCATTGCATACATCTACATATTGCACCGTCTAGTGTGTGTCAAGTCCTCATCATCAGAATAAGATTGACTTTCAAAAAATTGCCCATCAAAATCACGGTTTAGTTATATAGACATTAGTGGAACTACTTAATCGATACATGCGCATACCGGTACAAAAGGGATGGTGGGAGATTCGTAACCAAGTAAAAACTAGCGATTTGGGGCCTATCGCGGATTGCATAAGTTTCAAAAAGCCGTTCAATTCGAAGGGTTCTAAAATTCTTAATTCCAGACCAACGAATAATTTCACTATTTCTGAGAGGTCCCTTGTGATATGGTAAAAAGGAAAGGTTGGGAATTAAAGGGAGAATATTTCCACTCAATTGTGATGATTTTTGTTTACATGTGGGAGCTAGACTCTTTGAGTGTGTTTTTTTTGCACATATTTAGAATGATTAATTACTTTGTCAAGTGTTTTCCCCCTCTCGTGGTGGAGTTGTTTCTTCGAGATTTTATTTGTACCTTCTACCATATCTTCAACTGGCCTATGTCCAACCTCTGCTAGCACATTCGCCCGTGTCTAGATTTTGGATTTTGATAATTTTGAGCCTCTAGATTCTTCCCCTCAAACTAGTTTTCCAAAAACGTAGAAAGATATAGTCGTTTTCATCCTTGTAATAGCCTTGTTAGACTTGGATTAGGATCGATCAATTTGTCCCAAGTCCACTTCATTTTCTTGCAACTGGCCGGCAAAGTCAAGTTTTATAGTATCTATTACAGATAGTGTAGATTCAGCACATCGTGACTCATTCTTGGGGTTCATGAGGGAGCACCCACGGCAGGAGCTCGAGGTTGAGCCCACGGCAGGGCTCGAGGGTAGTGCCCAGTACCTAGACAATGGTAATACAATAATTGATGATATAAATCTTTCATAGCCGATGTAATTTGTATTCCGTTCTTCATACGATACCCCGGTCTAGATAAAAACTTGTGCCTTTTTCAGTGTGTACTTGTTCTTTTTCGGTCTCATCCGAGGCTAAAAAAAAAAATAGAAGTGAACAGTTGGAGATTAAATTCGTTCTCTGAGTATCATTTCGATCCATTTGATTGATGGGCTACCCTCGGCCCACTAAATATTGCCTCGAAAGAAAGGGTTCACCTGTAGGCTGGGCTTACAAAATAAGGCCCAGTTGTCTCCAAACCTCAAAACTATTAGATCATCATCATGCTTTCCGAAATCTGTTATTTGGGGAAAAAAAAACTTATTTACCTTTTTGGTCCCCACCGAATTGAGAAAATGTCTTTTTGGTCCTAAATATGCCGATTGCATACATTCAGTCCCCGATGTTCAGAATTTGTGTTTAATTGGTCCCCAACACAGACGATGTTAGCTTTGTAGGGACATCAATCTTGGGTATTTTATCATATAATTAATTTGATTAGATGTCATCTTGTGATCCACCAATGGGTGGTTTTGGATAAAGAAGTAAAGTAGTAACCTTATTTTTGTTAATTTTGTGTTAAACTTTTATGACTTTTTGATTTGTATCGTCAAGAATAATCGAAAAAGTAAAAAAGAAAATTTGATCAAAGCTCGTGATTAGAAATAAGGGTAGACACAGACACTAATGCACACACGCACAATCACATGTACGCATATTTCGTTGATTCGGTACAAAATGAGCTCTTTCTTTTTGGAATCATCTGGTGGAGACGGCCTTTTTGGTGAAGAAAGAAAAGCTGATGAGCTACCAAAGATATTGAACTCACCAAATATTGGGGTAGGGTTTAGTGAGGATACCCGGTCAAGTTGTGAGGCTATATGAGGCTGGAGGGTGGGTTTGAACCAGGGAATGAAAAGACTGTAGTAAGACTGCATGAGACTCGATATCTGGGACAGGATGGGTGGAAGATGAGACAGAGCCTTCATTTGAGTAGAAAATTTGTCAACTTTTTTCCTTTAATGCACTTCCGTTTGCCAAAGGAAAAAGAAGAAGATATTATTACAATCACATACGCAAATAATGTTGGTGGTGACATAAGCACTTGTCAAAAATAGTCAAACACATTGAAGAAAGTGAGGACTCGACACACACTACATGGTGCAATATGTAGAAGTATGCAATGCATGTGAATTGGACAGATTTAGCAGCCCTACTAGAAAACAATGGATCAAGTTTTGAACATTTTGAACTGAGTTCCCAAAATTTGAAATTACGTATTATCTAAGCGTGTAGGAAATACTCTTTCTAGCCAAAAAAAAAAAAAGTCAATATTTGGGTAAAAGAGAAAGTAAAAAAAAAAAAAAAAATTACTTTTTCGATTTCTCTCATTGAGACGAATTAATAATTCACAATAGTTTGGAGAAAACTAGCGAATGCAAAAAATAATAATAATAAATAAATAAGGACAACTATCAAAAATTCTTTTTAGCTTTAGTGGAAACGTACACAACGATACAAGCTTGCACATCTCGATCATACCCACATATGAGCACCATAAGGGAATGTCTATAACCCCTCCCCTCCGCCCTCTATAAATTGGCCACTTCGCAAGGCAAAACCAACACAAGGAGAAACTAATCATGAGTTCTTTCTCTCCTCAATCCCTCCTCTTTGTCCTCCTGTTTTTACTTGCTTCTCATCAGTGTGCCGAAGCCCGATATTTACAAACCAGTAAGGAGCTCTTCTGCTCCGTATACACTTTCGGGGACTCCTTCGTGGACCCCGGCAACAACGATTTCATAGACACGCCGTTCAAAAGCAACTTCCCGCCGTATGGCAGAGACTTCCCGGGAAAAGTCTCAACGGGGAGGTTTTCGAATGGACTTCTGTTCCCGGACATCCTTGGTGGGTTTTTGAAACGAGTTTGTTCTATTCATGTATTCGTAGTAGATTTCTTTCGCTGGGAATTAAGTATTTCAAAAAATAATGGGATGTTTATTTGTTGTGATACTAATTTGTTCTGTGTTGTTTTGGAAGTGCAGCGCACTACGTGGGTGCGGTAGACTACACGCGGCCATACTTGGACCCACGACTTGATCTGAAAGAGTCCCCCACTGCCATCAGTTTCGCCTCTGCCACCAGTGGATACGACCCCAACACTGCCAACAAAACCGTCTCTCTCTCTCTCTCTCTCATATGCCTTAAACAGCACAAGGAGTTTTTTTTTTTTTTTTTTTAACGATTTGCAAATTTTAGACGCTAATTATGGCAACCCACCAATCAAATTCAAACCGTTGGGTTGGGCGGGTGATAGACTGTTGGTAGTTGGCAACTTGAATTTTCTATTGGTTAAATCCTGTTTACGCGCCATGACTCCTAAGATCACACCCCTCCATTTTGTGGTCTGTTCATCTTCTTAGTTTGAATCCCTCTTATCCGATTGAAGATTCAATTTTCACTTATTTAAAATGATGTTTATTGCTAGTTTTAAATTAGAGAAATGATATTGGCACTCCAAAAATTGATACGGACACTCCAAATAATTAATAATAAAGAAAAGAGTGGCTTTAGAGTTACTGATTTTGAAGTGTTTGTATCAATTTTTGGAGCGTCAATATCATTTCCCTTAAATTAACAGCTGTTAATCTTACTTACCAAAAAAAAATACAGTTGTTAATCTTGTGCTATATTGGATGTCGTTTCACTCTCTTATTCTAAGTGAAATTTATGTATTTCTGCAGAATGCATTGCAATTATCCGACCAACTCAAAGTTTTCCGACAATACAAAGCGAGACTAGAAAACACAATCGGAAAGAAGAAAGCCGATAGCCAGATTGAGCAAGCCATCTTCTATGTGAACGCAGGGTCTGACGACTTCGCGTTTACCTATTTCCGCGATGGCATTGGCCTGCCAAACAAAAACCCCCGCGATTATGAGCAGTTCTTGCTGTCATTTATACGGCAATTTTTCAAGGTTTGGATCCTACAGCCTTTCAATTCAAATGCATAAAAACCTAGTAATTAACCCCACCACGTACCACACCACCGGACTGCTCACCTGAATGCCAAGTCTTTCTCCACCGCCAACTCGACGTCGTCGTCGCCTGCACAATAAAATAGACTTTAGAATTGGTCGTCATCTGACGCAATAGCAAGTGCAACCTGCCCTAATGTTGTAGCAAACATATTGGGGTAGTAGTTAGGGGTGAGGAAGCATAACTACTTTTCTCTGACAGTCTAAGGCGAGACTTCTGCACACAACGAACCTTGAAAATTAGACATGCAGAAGTACGTACTAGATAACAAATCGTAACCTTTGCACTCGACGAACCGAACGATAGACTTATAAAAAAAAAATACATAGTAGGTACCAAATCGTTTGCAAACGGGAAACTTTTGCACCGGACGAACATTAAAAATCTGACTTATAAGTACATACGTAGGTACCATATTGATTTCATAAGCGAGACTCCTGCGCTAGATGAACCTCAAAACAGACTTATAAAACTAGTCCGCAACAGCAAAACACCACTCATCTCTGCTTGATTCTGTTACATGTTAAATGGGAGAGCCGCTTTGAACTTAGCTTTGTCTTTTATGAACTTTTCAAACTTGGTCCATGCTTTTTAACCTGTTTGATTCCTCTCATCAACACTAATAGAAAAGTAAAAAATTTAGAATCAAATTTTAAGAAGTTCCCTAATGGTGAATATAATACCAGATATGCGAACTTTAAGTTATGACAACCCAAACTCACACTAAGCATATCTGCCAATTAGCTTGACTGTATGAATCTGAGAATATGCTAGCATCTCAAGCAATATCGCATACATATTTCTTAGTCCCCTCTAGCAAAAATACAAGGATATATATATATATATATATATGCTAATTTCCTTTCAAAGCTTACAGGAGTTGTTGGGACTTGGGGCTCGAAAAATCGCAGTAAATGGTCTACCACCCTTGGGTTGCATTCCTGTTGGTATCACTCTGCTTCCTCAACCTGCAAAGAATATAGAAGATAAAGCTCGGACTTGTATTGGTTACGTGAATGCCATATCACTAGATTTCAACTCTATGCTCCAGGAGGAGTTGGAGGATCTGCAGAGTCAACATCCCAAAACAAAGATCGTTTACATTGACTTTGTAGAACCCCTACTCGATGTTATACAGGACCCACATGAATATGGTTAGTACGAAAGGCATAGTATTTCTTAAGGGATGTGGAAATCCAGAATTTAATCGGTTAAAATGGTTTTTACAGGTTATACCGAGGTGAACAAGGGTTGCTGTGGGACTGGGCTTTCTGAAATTGGCACACAATGCAACGCAACAACTTCGCTTTGTTCTGATTCCGACAAGTACGTATTCTGGGATGCAGCACACCCAACTGAGAAGACATACCATCTCATTTTCAGAAGCAATCTTGGAGCCATTGATGACCTCATTGGGAGCTAATTTCTGATCATCCTTGTCCAATTACGGATAATTATAATAATTTCCAATTCTGCAATAGCAGTGGAATGATATAATGTCATGTATGAAAATCATGAAATGCCAGGTTGATTAAGCGTTAAAAAAATGAATTAGATTTGTCTTGATTCATAAGAGAAGATACAAAATTAAGTAATCTGGAAAAGTGAGGTGGCCACAACAACAGGCAATGGACTCCAAAGTCCCACATTGATTGATGCTGAACCTGACTTCGGGGGCTAATCAGAACCCTGAAAACTGCCCCAAATTCCATCTACAAGTTGAGCTATCTTCTTATCATCTAACTTAAATTCTCTAACAAAAAATATTTTACTTGGACGAATCAACAGCTATATCATGTAGGTTGGATCATTGCCCATAGTTAGAAAGGGTTCCACCGCCATGTTCAGATGAACCCAGGTCATAACTTCATCTCAGACATCACAGAGAAAAAGTTCCTTCCGAATTCATCGCTTAGTAAATCAAATCAGACATTGCACATGCTTTCTTTTGTCATTCTAATGAAATAGTCAATACAAGTTCAATAACCACAACATTGCTAACTAATTCTCGGGGAGCACCTAATTCTCCAAATATTCAATTTTGGTAAAAGCCATTTTCTTATTGACTCATAAATTCAAAACCAAACCTCAAGCGAATTCTGTGGGGTGGTGTTCAATCTAGACCTCCTAATTGTCTCGGATCCTCTAAGTCGGTTGAGACAGCTCCCTCTTCCACCTAGCTCTGCAAAAAGGACCGGTGAGTGCCTCGCTGGCCAGAAGACATTCCGATGCTTAAGTCAGTCAGTCCTGAGCTCAAGGGAGCTAAGGAGCAGAACTTTAGCTAGGAGAAGGCATACCTCTTAGGGTTTATCACTATAGTGTTTATAGGAGTGCCCTGCCTAGCTTGGAGATCAAGGTGGCTCATGCGGCCTCGTGCCAGGGTGACGTCACCGATTGCCACTCCCGGACATCCACTTCCTGACCAAACGCCGCACACGATGATCCCCCGGCACTGTGTTGCCGCCGGGCAGGAAACCATGCCACGTGGCCTAACTAGATTTGTGCCGTGTAGATGGACCGCAAGATAAAAGAATCCTATGCTGCAGTTGATCATACACAGCCAAGCCACGCCACGCAGTGAGAGCATATTCATGCCACGTGGCCGGACCACACCGTCGTTGTACACGTGGAGGTGCCACACAGCAGGACCAGATTGGTATCGCACGGCCAGACCGAGCCAATCTGTACCAGCAAGTTCTTGTTTCTGTCAGGACGCCGCTCGTCAAATAAGGTGTGACCAAATCAATAGACCGGACGACAAGTGGTGCCGAAGGCAGAGGCAAACGGTCCAATATACACCAATGTGTCTTGATTTCAGACAAGAGGTCAGTGCACGCAACCTAACCCAACACCTCGGCCCACCCGTCAAGTCCTGGGCCGAGCAACCCAACCGGTTGCCAATGGGCTCTGGTTGTATGGTTCATTGGGCCTGATGTTGCCAATGGGCTCTGGTAGTATGGTCCATTGGGCTGGTGTCGAACTGGGCCTGATGTTGCCAATGGGCTATCATCATATGGCCCATTGGGCCTGTGTTGAACTGTGCCTGATGGCCTTGGCATAAAGGGTTGACCCATAATCCGGCCAACTACAAATTCCATAAGATTACTCCAAATTGGTTCACAAATCACAAAACACGTATCAAATCAGATGCACAAAACGAATATTCTTGCACTTGCATTATTTTCTGATCTTCAAGAAATGCTCAAATTTGTGATCCGAGCTCCCATCTCATCGTCAAGAAGGATATAATCACTGGTTTCATAGCCATCGTGATTCATAAGCCTATAATCCATCGGAATCTAGAATCAGTAAATATCCTTCTTGACAACAACATGGAAGCTCTGATCATGAATTTGGCACGATGCCTCGCCTTAATACCCAGCACCAACAATCCCGGTAGTACTTTAACAAGCACACAATGAACTCGTAAATTAATACTGAGGTTTTGCAAAAACCCATTTTTGTTTTCAGGGTCAGGAAACTGAAACTGTCACCAGAGAAACTTGAACTTTCCCACCCACGCCTCAAAATCCCTCCATCATCTTCTCTAGAAACAAATAGCCTGTCACCACCACCTTCAATTTTCTTGATCACCACTCTCGTCAAAAAAAAATTAGCCACTTATTTATCTACATAATTCCTCCTATATGAATCTTCAGTAAATCCACTTTCTCTCTCTCATACATTTGCGTCTCTCTCCACCACTCTAGATCACACCTCCAACTCACCTTTTCACCCCTCTAACAATGTACTACTGTCACTGTGGCTACCTCCGCTTATGGTGATTCGCATACTAGGGTTCTTATCTAGCATATACACCCACGGATCGTGCCCTAATTTACGCAAATCTGCCATTGCTAAATCGCCAGATTTGAACAACACCAGAACAAAAACAAACAAAACAAAACAAAACAAAACAAAAAATTCACAAGATTTGGAACAGACCTCGGATATAATGGACTCATCCAGTGAGTCACCGAATCTGCTGCTGTGGCCCGAACCAGGCTCGTTTTTAGTCTCCTAAATTGAACCTGCTGCTGCGGCCAGAACCAGGCTCGTTTTTAGTCTCCTAAATTGAACCTTCTGCTGCGGCCCGAACCAGGAATGTGGAAATCCAAAATTTAATCTGTCAAAATGGTTTTTACAGGTTATACCGAGGTGAACAAGGGTTGCTGTGGGACTGGACTTTCTGAAATTGGCACACAATGCAACACAACAACTTCGCTTTGTTCTGATTCCTCCAAGTACGTATTCTGGGATGCAGCACACCCAACTGAGAAGACATATCATCTCATTTTCAAAAGCAATCTTGCAGCCATTGATGGCCTCATTGGGAGCTAAGTTAAATAACTAGTGCAATGCCTTGTGCTTCGCACGTTTCTAGAAGCTCATTGTCTTTTATGTTTTGTTTATAGTTGTGATGGTAATTTTAATATGAATGGTAATATAGTAATCAAAACAACTTAACCATCCCTGATCCCACCTTAGCCCCAGGGAAAAATAATTCAATTCAAATCCCGGCCACCTTATGAAATGTATTCCAACCAGCTACAAAAATGGTGTTCCCTTGTCATACAAAAACTTGCTCTTTTAGCAATAGATACATTGTTGGATTTGTACAATATCAGAAGATTTTGCAAATGTGGGATTCAGGGAATAATTTACAAAACTCACTGCAAATTTCAAGATCCAAGCTACAAGGTGAGAGGATTTGTGGAAATGATCCAAGCTATGTCGTTCAAGACCTCTCTTATCAGAGAAGCTGCCATTGAAAAACAAAATTGGATGTCAAAACAGATGGAAGAAGAAAGCATTTAAAGCTAGCAGTTGTCCATGTCAAAACAATTGCAACTGTATCTTTGGCTATATCCATGAATCACTATATATTGTTGACACCTCAAGCTACAACTAAATTTCAGTACCTTTCATTACAAATAAGAACCAACCCCTACAATTATTAGTACTGCCATAACCTATCTAAACTAATATAAGATTATATTATACCAAGTAATACTGCCAAGATATTGAAGTTGATGAGACCATAAACGTCAAGTATGAAAGAGGCAAAAAAAGTAAAAACAAAGAAAAATACCTGAGTGAACAGTTCGAGTTTCTTCAACAGGGGGAAACTTAAAAGCCTTTTCCTGCAATCACAACCAACATGCTAGTTCCAATAAAACACCAACAATTGTCATGTTGCATGCTGTGAGCATGGGCATTGAAGCCATGTTGCTTAATCATAGCTGAGTAGCCTGAGCTAAGCCTTCTGGATTGAAAATGGACAGAATGGGTACGGCAATGTACTTGGTTTCAGGTTAGTGATAAGCCTTGCCTTGCATCAGGAAGACACCATGCAGTATGCACAAAGTCAAATACTGGTGCCATGTTTAACAGCTGTCAAATCATTAAACTGAATATTGTCAATTTGTCATTGAATATACAAAGGCTCTCCTAGGTTGGACTATTAAAGGACTGATCACAAAATAAAGCATGTTTATTCAGCTACCCCCTTAATACTATCCGGAGTCTGGACAGGTGTAAACAACAAAACATAATTCACAACTTCACTCAAACTATAGTACATGAATCTACAACCTCTGTGTGTGAGTGTATCCAGTTAAATTGTATTCTACCATTGGATACTAATGAGAACAAAGCCACTGGTAATCTCAATTCTCAAGTAAAACATCTTGAGAAAAAGGCCCATCGCAGATCATGGCCTTTATTTTCTGATAGACTAATGTCACGCAATGCATGCTCAGTAAAATTGTTCAAAATTGTATTGTTGTTTGAGCATGTTTACATGGCGAAAATTCAATTCGTGTTTTGCTATTGCTAGATTCATATTGTTTAACAAGATTCCTATTTGGAAGAGTAATTTTTTGGTTGGATGTTTACCAAGAGCAAACTGATATAAGACAGCAGCATAGTGAGAATAAGAGGAAGGTCTAGGCATCTGGATCACAAAATGGAAAAACCACACTAACTTATGTCATGCCCGGCAACATCAAGCATCAAGTCTCTCACTCTAGAACTCATCTTCAAAGTCAGAAGTCTCATTAAAAGAGTCACCACTATACATCCAAAAGGCACATAATTGAGAAAAGTATAAACTACCAAACCTAAATCTTCAATTACTTGTACACTGATCCCATAAATTCTAGTGAGAACAAAATATGTCACCATTTTTTATCCATAAGTGAGGCCATACTTCCGCTCAAGAAGCTCAATAGTATTATGTCACACCAATGAAAAAATTTCACACGGAAAACAATCTGAACCCATTGGACTCTAATGAAACATTCACCTTAAATCGCACATTTCATCATCTCCATACATGAATTCATGGCCCAAAATTTAACGGTACCAAGTCCCAAAACGTACAAAGTAGCTGAAAAATATGGAAGATAAAACACTTCTGAGGCCTAGCAAATCCATGAGCCTCCTCAAGTGTCTTCAGACTTCTCCAGAGCTGCAACAATTAGTGATGTTGCTTCTAAGCCAAGCCTCCTCAACAGACAAGGAATTTGAGGTCACTCCAACCCATCAATCCATCAATTCATATCTATCAACCCATGGACAATTGTGGGAACTTCAGATCTGCCTCAATTCAATAGGCCCATGTGGCTTATAGGACTTTATTTTTTGGGACCTAGCCCTTTTGGTGTTGGTGGGCTTTGATCCACCTTTTTCTTTTCTTATCCAACCCTTGGTTGGATTCCCCTCCCCCTATCCCCCACTTGATGTATCCTTTGTCAAGTGTTCTTAATAAAACTTTTGTTGCCTATCAAAAAAAAAAAATTTACCAAACCCTACAAGTGGGTGAGTATAGCCTCTGTTGTCTCCATTTGTTTGCATTTCAGCATGCGACAGTATTCAACATTTAGCAAATATACAAACACAAAGAACCAAGAGTTTGAGGTTCAGTAGACATTACCAACCGCATCAGGAACAATGCAACACCATTGAACGTGTAAAGTTTAGAATTCTTCTGACCAGCAACGTCCAAGTACCTGCATATGTACTCACAGCAATGAGGCAAGATTGTCAAGAAAAGGTTAAATAGAGGAACCTCTATCATGTTCACTTACCATCTTAAATTGATAAAGGGAGTTGTGCTCTCGGTAAAGAGAACCATTAGTATGTAAACCTGTGCTTGGCCGCTTACAAGGGACAGGAAGATCGAGAACATAGATAGTCCATGGTGTAAAACCTATTACAAAATACATACATAGTTCAGCAACCAGATAGTCACCCATATCTTACCAAATTCCAAAACCATGGACACCAAACCCCAAAACATATGCTATTTACAATATTTCAATGGAAAAAACAAAGTTATAAGTCAGTAAAACAATATCTTAACAGCAAACAGGATATCTCTGTAGTTCTGTACTTACGAACTCCAAGCCATCCAAAGCTGGAAATTGCCAAACAATCATCGCCAGGTCTGATAAAAAATAGCCAAGGGATATCTGTAAACAATGAAGACAAGAGACCATGAGGGATTATATAATAAAAGGAAATAAAAACAGCCAAGACATTTTGGTTATATTCTTCATTCCAAATTCATAGTTCCAATAGGAACAAAGCTTGGGCAGTTGCCTGATGCGTATTGTTCTAAGATCAAGATCCTATACAGTTCTACATAGCAACAAAAAGTTAAAACCATCCAGTTGCGATAAAAAGAATGGTCAATAACTATCCTTTTATAGAACCGAGAGAAGCAATGCTATTGTACCCTCCTTTCGAGCTTTTGCTATTCCCTTGTGTCTGTTTCGTTACGCTATAACAAATCACTTGTTACCATATGATACCACACACACATCAGTGCTTGCCAATAGTCAAACACCCAAGAGAAATAGATCTAACTATCCAAAGTCCTTCAATAATAATTAGATTCCACATACTGTGACCAAGTATCGTGTTGTCCGACAACTCCAAGACTCTGTAAGCGTTAGGATAATGTTAGTGGAGTAAATGAAAATCAATGATCTTATAATTAATTCTTATTATAAACAATCAAAGCATCTAATGCTTCTCACTCAACCGAAAGTAATTTCTCAATGCTGCTTCTGCAACAACATACCCCCAGTGTGGTATCCGATAAAGTACACCTTCTATTGACAATTAGCTCAGCACGTCATGAGCAATGATATCCTACAAAGTTGAATCAACATAGAAAAGCACATCACCTGTTATTCCATTCACCCTCTTTAAAAGGTATCAAAATTGCTAAACAAAAGTATCAGGCATTCCCATATTCATTCCCAGGGAATATACTTTAGTGAATAAACTAACTTCTGGAAGCAGAAACAAATATGCATAAAATGGCATAATTCAATAAATGAAAAGACCTGATCACTTGCTTTGCTGAACTAAAACATGCATGAAGCATATCTCCTCACAAAAAGCTAATCACCATGGGTGCGCTTCATATACAGAAGGATTTACCAATTGGCACTTGACAACACTTCTTAAGATTGCTTAGCAAGTAATAAGGTTATTTTCTGTATTCTCACTCTGATTTTATTTAGCAAACACCAAACAACTGTAAAATAACAAATTCTCAGAACTTTGTCCCTTTTCACAAACCTAACTAAGGGAGCCTGCAGATTCAAATGTACCTTGCCTCATTAAGCCTCTTCTTCAATTATATCTTTTTCTTGCTAGGCAATAAAAGACCATTTGAACGATTGACATACAAGGTTGGAAGACCAACCACAGACCACTAGACAGACTGGTATGGCAGTCCCATTTTTTCGTTTCTTGCTGCATCACTTATTACCGACAAATTTATCAGGTTCATAGAGGCTAAAGGGGGTGACCTTACATGATGGTAAATCTATTCGCACCAGTATTGTGGAAAGGGTCCAAGTTACAGCAAGAGTTTCCAACAAAACAAGTGAGGTAGTGCTACCGCACCCAGACCACCTTGCCTTGAGCAAAATCCATAAGCACTAACTACGACTCTATTATTTCAGAAGATTCCATAGTTTCTCTCATTGTACTAATTGGAAATGTGAAGTAGTTCCTTAATCTCTTACTATCGATTAACCCAGAGGAGCTTTTAACATCCAGTAGACCACCTATTTAAGATAGCCACCATACAATCTGAAGCTTAATCTCTCTCTCCCTCCTGGCTCCCACTTCTCCAATTTTCTCCACTACTCTCCAGGACTTTGAACGGTATACTTTTCCAGAACCTCCCTCTCTCTCATAATGGCCTCCAATAAGTTTTCTCTTTAATTATTACCCTCACAGCCTCACTTATCTATCTCTCCCCACTAACTACCCCAAAAACCTCCCTCAAAACCTAAACCCAACAAAGTCTTACGATTACAACGAAACTAGTACAATCGATCATGGACGCAGCAAACTAAGTGAATAATAGAACTTTTTTTACAGATTGTCAATCGGAGGGTTTTATTGCATCGTTCAGACATACCTATTCTCAATTCGCGACCCAAGAAATCGAATCCTCTCCAACGGCAAGCCTCACGTTTTACTTAAGCTTTTCGCCTTTTCCACATGGATTGCTAAAGTTTCATCGTCAATCTTCTCAGCTGACCATAAAACAAGCAAATCCCGGATAAATAAGCATCTTTGAGCTGCAACTGGAAACTCCAATGTATCCGCACAACAGTCTACGAGAACAATTTCACGATTTGAACATCATATGTGGAATCTTGAAGCATAATTAAACTAATCCTACAACAATATTTCAAGATTTGAACATCGCAGATAGGAATCTTGAAGCATAATAAAACTACCCTACAACAGAAGCCCCAATTTCAAAATCAATCCTCAGAAACTATATCTAGAAACCCTAAGCAAGCAATACGCCTCCTCAAGAAACTCTTCAAACCACGCAAATTACCCACTACCCATTACTCCTCACTATCCCAAACAACGGAGAATACAAAAACCCGATCCAATCCATACCTAATCACGTTCTGGATCTTTAAAAACTGTATCCAGAAACCCTAACCAGACAATAAGCCCCCTCAAGAAACTCTCCAAACAACGAAAAACAATTCACGACCCATTTCTCATCTCAGTATTTCAAAAAATGGGTCATGCTCAGAAATTTTGGAAAAAAAAAATACTTGATCCAATCCTTACCTCATCAGGTGTGCTCCGGCTGTTGTGGTGGTTTGAGAGTTTGGGTTTTGGGACGGTGGAAGAGAGAGAACCAGATCTCTTGAAGCTTCAATGGGTCGGATGTCGACGGTAGCACTCGCGGCCGGGCATGATGTCGACGGGTCGTACTCGCTGCCAAGGAGAAGAGGCCTCAGCAACCTTTCAACAGCCCTTATCCAGTTCGAAACCCCAAAACCCAACCCACCCCATGTTCGTCCGACCTCGAAAACCCAACCCCGGTACTCGTCTCCCTCCTGAAACCCTAGCCGACCTCTGAAATCCCTGAATCGTCCCTCCTCTCTCACAAAAGTTAAAGCTCCATACCTAGACCGTTTAAGAAAAATGGCAAAAATCCAACCTTAATGCTCTCTCTCTCTCTCTCTCTCTCTCTCTCTCTCTCTCTCTCTCTCTCTCTCTCTCTCTCTCTCTCTCTTCGAAAAATGATGAAACCCAACCTAGATAAGAACGCATGCATACATCAATAGGTCGATAAAAAAACAAACCCTTTATACACGAATTTGAGAAGAAAAATGGTAAAATCAAACCTTTAGGCAATCTTTGGAGAAAGAGAACAAAATTCCTCTCTCTCCCTCTCTGGATGAAAGAGATGAGAACCCCAATCCAATCAACGATCTGATCGATCATCTTTATCGCCGTGACCGCACGCCATGGCCACTGGAATCACAGAAATCAAATGTAGGGAAAAGAATCGGTGATTTCGTTTGAGAGAGAGGAAGAGGGAGGCGCTGTTTATTTTTGGGTGAGAAAATGGCGCTAAAATCCCCGCCATTTTTCCCGCGGAAACTGTGGATTGGGTAGGCAATTTGACCGAAAAGCCCTCCTACCCATGTATGTAAAAAAGAGGACTTTTAGTGGGAAAACATCGAAACTCCGAAAATCTATTAAAATAATCTGTAAATTGACTAAGTAGTGGCTATGGCCCACCACCCAAAAGCGTAAAATTACTCGAATGCTCAAAAACAAGAAGAGTTGAAAAAACGAGAAGAGTTGAATTGAGCCCCTAGTTTAGAAACTAGTTCCTGTTTGATAATAGATGGATGAGGTTCGTAAAGATATAGGATTAAGATTGTGATTGATAATGTTAAGGGATTGATAATGAGTATATTTGTTTGGAATGGAATTCGATAATTAAATTATTAATATTATGTTTGTTTGAGATGGAATTAGATAATGAGATTGGATTGACAAAAGAAATTGATAATAAGAAGTGATTGATAATAAGAGAGGTTGGGATGGAATTATTAATACATCTCCAAGATGGTATTAGCAATACCCCCAAGTTAATGTATCAGCAATCCCACCGGATTAATAGTCTGGACCATTTTTTGAGAAACCAAAATAAAGTATTGATAATACCCCACTCTATCAATCCAATCCCAACCACCTGGAGGGTTATCAAGGGTTATCAAATGGGGCCTAGGGCTCAATTCAACTCTTCACATATCCAATTTGGCCTAAACTAATTGATAACTCGTGTAATATATAGTTTTCTAATTAGGGATATCTACGGCTTTGATAACTCGATAACTCATGTGTCGGCCAGTTTACGCTAGATGTGTCAAATGGGCGTGTTTGTGTCAAATTGAGTTATCAAAAGTTAATTAGTCAAATCATATTACTCATAATCATTTAAGACGTACCAAATAAATGTAGAAAGGGAAACAGCACATGGATACACGTTACATTGTTGAAATATTTTCTATAAAAAAATTATTATCCTCGTAACTATTTAACAAATTAGTTCTGATTATTAATTATGATCATTTAACACCCAATAAACATATATATAAAATAAATAAATAAAAAAAGGAAGCTACCAACATTAATTTGTTGTCCAACATAAGCATTTAAAGATATCATTTAACACTCAATAAACGTAGGGCCGTGTTTTTTTTTTTTTGCTCGGCAACGTAGGGCCGTGTTGACATCTCTTTCTGTAAAAATCTAACATTATCCATCATTTCCCTTATCCAATTTAATACAAATGAAAAATTGTCATTCTATAGCGGATTTTTATTATTATCAATAATAGAAAATAGAACTGGCGTTTGAGTTTTCTTACCACGATAGCAAGTTTTAATTCCTTTCAACAAAAAAGAGCCCAGCATACACACATCTCAAACGCAACATCTAATAACTTAGGGTCTTATGATGATCTGAGCCGTAAGTCCTAACATCTAAATCATTCATACAAAAATTTAGGTTGATTAGATTTTGATTATTTCATGATTCAAATCAATTGATGAAAATTGAAGTTATAATTCCATTAATTTGCAATGCAAGTGTAAAAATTTTCAGATTGCTACAAGTATTTGATTAACCGGATTTTCTGCATGAATATTTTCACTTT
The DNA here is from genome assembly GCA_019656295.1 of Rhododendron mucronatum var. ripense. Taxonomy (NCBI): domain Eukaryota; kingdom Viridiplantae; phylum Streptophyta; class Magnoliopsida; order Ericales; family Ericaceae; genus Rhododendron; species Rhododendron mucronatum. The sequence continues at coordinate 646,743 of BPLT01000161.1, read as the reverse complement.
GAGACCTACAAATGAACCGTTTGGACCGTGTTGTAAGATTCCACAAGATTGAGGGGTTTGTTGAGAGGAGCTTTCGGAAGGTATTATGTGGAATAATTAACTTCTTACCAATATCCTTAAGATATTATTACCAATGTTGCCTTCTAAAAGCTATATATAAGAGGACATCATCTCCGGAGACAGTCACAGAGAATTGTTTTCAAGTTGAATAGGGAGTAGCTAGCTAGCAATGGATTTTTCGTGCAGTAGGTCTTCTTCCTTGATGGTTTATCTTTTGCTAGTGCTTCTACTCAGTGGCTCATCATCTCCACCAAGTGATTTGGTTAGAACAATCTGCCCCAGAACTATCGACAATATTTTGTGCCTACAGATTTTCGAATCCGATCCTCGTTCAGCAACCGCAGATGTTAAAGGCCTCGGAAGGATCGCAATCGATGCGTGTGAAGCCTCGGCTAACAAGACCCTCAATACTCTTGGCTCTCTGATTAATAGCACACCTGCTAGCCCTCTAAAAGATCGATATCAGACATGCGCAAGAAACTATGAAACAGTCATTTCCAAGCTCGATACAGCAAAGGATCTTCTGTCATCTCCCAATTATAAATCTGCATCCGGTCCTGCTGCAGATGCAACGAGTAATATCTTGAGTTGTGAAACTATTTTCTTATTATCACCAGAACCGCCCATACCGGCCAAACTCGATAAATTAGCTTTCAGGTCTCAATTTCTTGCCCGAATCACTCAAAGGGTTTTAGATTTCCTTGTGTAAACGTATGTCAAGTCGTTATGTTCGGCATGTAGACCCTCCTTGCAGTTGCAATGAATAAAATTTGAAAGATGTTCGAGCGATAAAATGAATTTTTCAACGACTATTACGTGCTTCATGTGCTATGTTAAATATTGATTGAGTGCAATTTGTTCACACTAGCTCCTTAAAAAGAGGGTAAACATTACATTTCCTCTTATTGGTTGAAATAATCCACAGACTTTGTGATAGAATTCACATCATTTCAACCAATGGGAGAGATAATAATGTTCAGTTCTTGATGTTTGGAATTTATGTTTAAAATATATTTACTGTAAGAAATAAAATGATTGTGATCATCGAACTATATATGTCCAAATAAAGAGAGCTAACAAATATGCTAAACTAAACCCTCTCGGCCCCATTCTCCCCAAGTTTTTTGTCTAGTATTTTTTCTAGTAGAATTTCTTACTTTTTGTAGTTTTTTGTTAAAATTTTTTATTGTAATTTTTGAAATTAATTATTCATCCGGATGAGAAGAATTAGAAAAGTATAGGAATGTGGAGCAAACTTGAAAAAAGTTCATATAAGGCTACAAAAATACCAAATGTATTGTACATTTTTTTTCTTCATTAGACTTTTTTTTATCCATATTATTTTTACTCTTTAGACTCCTTTGTTCGAGACAAATTATTAATCAAAAAATATAACGTGAATATAACAAATTAAAATTCAAAAAAGAAGAAAACAATATTGAATAAAAATATATAAAATTCAGAAAGAATGGGAGACTCTTTGAAAAAACTGGAAATAACCCTCCTCCTATTGTATAAATGTCTTTTAATTTATAGCAAATATCATTAAAAATTTACCGTCTCTGGAGTATTACTCCTTTTTTTTTTTTGGGCAGGAGCACACCACCCATCTTCCCATTATATTTTTTTTTATACATGTACACAGTCAAAAAGTGAAAATACAGTGAACCCCTACCGACAAGATATAATAGGCAGATGTACTATCACCGCATATGTTATGTTCAAACTACTTATATTCTATGTTTGTCACCCAATAATGGGGAATATTATAATAACACTACTTTCTCCTATATATCCTTATTAAGTTTGCCCTTATACCCAGCTTTGTAATTAAAAAAATGTCACATTTCCTTTAGCTCTCTATCCACCTATTCATATTTTCAATCTAAAATAAATCAAGCAAACACATATCCCATTTTCTATAAATTACTCAAACTAACCCATCTTCAACATATTTCCCCGATACCTATATCTGATCTTTTATCATATATCCCCTCGAACTATATCCACTCAAAACTAATCTGGTTGACAAATGACCCGCTATTTTCCAACTAATATTTAGTTTGGTAAAGAAATGGAGGGTCTTATTGTCATTTCCGTTCAATTACTTTACAATTACATCTCCTCATTTGGTAATTGTCAAAAATTCTTGCAACTTTGCCAGCAAAATAAACACACGCGTGCAATGCTTTCTTTTAATTAATCATTCTACAACTACAAACACCATGCACAAAAAATACACAAACTCAAATGGTTGTATTTGTGAATGTGTTGTGTAATTGTTCGTGTAATGTGTTAGTGGTTTTAGAATTTTCTGCCCTTTAATTTTTGTGTCCTACTATTGATACCAACCAATAGCGTACCGATGGCATACCTACGGACACGCAAGGCTCACTCTAGGTCCCGAACAGATAATCCGAGCCATATGATAATTAATAATAAAAAAATGAGCGGCCTTGTAAAAAATTTGTTCAATCTGATATATGTAGGTGCTCAATTCAATCCAATGCTACAAATATCGGATTGAACTGATTACTTACTACCTCATTCATTTTTTTTTAAATTATTGATGCTTTGTTCTCTTTACAATTCAAAAAGAAATTTTCAAAAAATACCTCATAGATTTTCCCTATTTTCAACATTTCTTTCTCTATTTTTCTTCACTTATTACCCCTACTATTTTTCAAAAAAGATTTCAAAAAGCAAACCAAACATAGCATGAACAGCTCGATTCATCTGGGCGAGACCCGAAATGGACCCGACGTGCCCGTCGATACCCCATTGGTACAAATGCCATGAGTACCAATAGCATTAACGTTAATACTCCAATTTCCAATCCGTAACGCGCGTGTAATGCACCATGGTTGTTTGTAGCTTTTCTCAAAGGGAAGAAGATGAGTCACCAGTTGGCAAATTGAGTTTCAAGGGCAAACTGGACATTTCACATAGGAAGAAAACTTGAATAGTATGGGGACGTAAATAGCACAGATAGATCAAGGAGTTGACCCAGTGGTTGTGGCACTTTCTTACCAAGAAAAACGCCTGGGGTTCGAGTCTTATCACTACGAATTGTAACACCCCTTCTCCTATCTCATCCTATCGATTGACAAAACAAAGATTTTTTTCTAGGGATGCATAGTACTAGGGCAGGATTTGAGATTCTCGGGGCCTTAGACGAACTTGTAAGGAAAAAAATATTCATATGGGGAAGAAAAAAAAAGATGCCCCTAAGACTTAAACCATGTATCTCTTGGATAGAAAAAATAAGTTTTTCCACTAGACTAATTAACTTATTTGTTACTATGTAAGTGCTAGATTAAAAATATATAATATGGCTTTGTTTGGATGGCAATTTAGTTTTGATAATGGGTGGAGAGAGAAATAGGATAATGATTAGAGAGTGATAGAAAGAGATGAAAAGGTAATAATTAGAAAACTAAGGTAATAATTGGAGAAAGAAGTAGGGTAATGATTGAAAACTAAACTAAAACTAAACTAAATTGGCAAACGAATACTACCATTATATATTTGGATATACTTATCTGAGGCCTTAGTTTTGATCCTACATTCGGGGGTTAAATTCACCGTCTTGTTAGCCTCGGCTAAGGGCAGGCCCTACATAGTACCTACCATTTTCAAGAGAGAGAGAGAGAGAGAACCAATTTATTTCAAATGTAGAGGTCAAAACTGCAAAAAATAAACATTTTTACAAATTAGTCCGGATATTATTCATAATCATTTAACACACAATACACATGGGAAAAGAAACACCTGACATCCAATAAGCGTCTTTACAAAATAAATAAATACACCCAAGAAGCGTATAAAATGGATGGGCCTATTTTACCAAAAAAAAAAATGGATGGGCCTATTCAAGTGGCCCAAAAGAATGAAGTGATTGAAATATCAAGTGTTAAGGAGATGGGCCTATTCAAGTGACCCAAAAGAATGAAGTACGAGCTGGCAACACTTTGAATCCAGGCATGCATCAATTGTCACAATCAAACACATTTTCAGCATTAACACTTTGGGAGAAAATGACGGCCACTGACGTGTTTTGATAATTAATAACTGTTAAAGATATTTTCAGCATTAAAAAATATTCTTATCTTGTCATTGGCGGGTATTAATTATCAATACACATCCTGAACCATATTTTTCCTAATTTGGGTGAGAATTCGGTGGATGAGGAAGCTCTAAAAGAAAGAGATATATGCCATGATTGCCAAATGGATCTGGTAACTTTTTTTGGTGTGAGCTGACACCTCTCATGTGCGTTCATCATGATTTTTTGGCGTAACCGCTTCAACACGTGGCTCAGCAAGTGGCCAAGCCCCACACTTGGCCGAGCATGGTGGGCAACTCAGTTGAAGGGCTCTTTTTCAACAAAGCTGTTCTCCGAAAGGTGGCCGAGCCCAGGGGATACACTCCTGGCACCAGGCATAAGGTGAGCGCAACGCCGGTAACCGATAAACCTCGACATAGAGCCGAGCCATGCCTTAGGTACGGCCAAAATCGTCTAAACGCAGACAGTTATGTTTGGCCCGCTACACAAATGAAAATTTGTCATTCTATTGGGAATTTTTTTTTATCAGTAATAGAAAAAAGAATGGGCGTTTGAGTTTTCGTACCACCGTAGCAAGTTTTAATTCCTTTCAACAAAAAAGAGCCCTACCTACGCACATCTCAAACGCAACATCTAATAACTTAGAGTCTTATGATGATCCGAACCGTAAGTCCTAACATCTAAATCATTCATACAAAAACATAGGTTGATTAGATTTTGATTATTTCATGATTCAAATCAATTGATGAAAATTGAAGTGATGCAGGTGTGAAATTTTCAGATTGCTAGAAAAATTTGATGAACTAGCTAGATTTTTTGCATGAATATTTTCACTCAAGAGTAAGACCTACAAATGAACCGTTTGGACCGTCAAAATAGGGTGTGAGATTCCATAAGATTGAGGGGTTTGTTGAGAGGAGCGTTTAGAAGATATTATGTGGAATAATTAACTTCTTACCAATATAATTAAGATATTATTACCAATATTAGCAATAAGGCATTAATGAAAAAGAAAATACCTTTTAATTGCATTCATTTTCTGTAGTCCCTTGCTTTTGTTGTTGCCTACTAAAAGCTATATAAGAGGACATCATCTCTATAGACAGCCACAGACAGAGAATAGTTTTCAAGGTGAATTGGGAATAGCTAGGCAATGGATTTTTCATGCAGTAGGTCTTCTTCCTTGATGGTTTCTCTTTTGCTGGTGCTTTTACTCAATGGCTCGTCATCTCAACCAAGTGATTTGGTTAGAACAATCTGCCCCAGAACTATCAACAATATTTTGTGCCAACAGATTTTCAAATCCGACCCGCGTTCAGCAACTGCAGATGTTAAAGGCCTTGCACAGATCGCAATCGATGCGGGTGAAGCCTCGGCTAACCAGACCCTCAATACTCTTGGCTCTCTCTTTAATAGCACGCCGGCAAGCCCTCTAAAAGATGTATATCAGACGTGCGTAAGAAATTATGAGACAGCCATTTCCAAGCTCGAGACAGCAAAGAATCTTCTGTTGTCCCCCAATTATAAGTCTGCATCCCATCTTGCTTCAGATGCAACGACTAATATCTTGAGCTGTGACACTAGTTTCATATTATTACCAGACCCGTACGGGGATGCAATACTTTCTTTTTATGATTTGACTAGAAAGTCCTCCGACCTTGCCCGAATCATTGAAAGGATTATAGTGGGTTTTCTCGTGTAAGCGTGTTTTGAGTCGTTATTATCGGCATGTAGACCCTCTTTGCTGTTGCAATGAATAATAAAATCTAAAAGATGATGGTGCAATAAAACTAATTGTTCAACGACTACTACGTACTTCATGTGTGCTACTGCTCTCTGCCCACTGACATTGCTTGTGTAAACCAAAGAAAGAAAGAAAGGTTCATCGATGGGTTGGGCTTCCCGATAAGGCCCAGTCCTCTCCAAAGTCCAAACCTCAAAACTGCTGTATTTGAAAAGAAAATGGCTTATTTACTTTTTGATCCCCAAAATATTAAGCAAGTGTCATTTTGGTCCCTAGTATACCAATTGCAGACATTTAGTACTCCAAAAAGAGAACTAACAAATATAACTAAACTAAACCCTCTTAGCAAGGGCGGAGGAAAATGGAGACAAATGGGGTTAGCTGACTCCACTGCCATCCAATTTTTCAACGAGGGTATTTATACTTCACACCCAAATAATACTAATTTACCCCACTTTAAATTCTCAATTTGCCCCAATTCATTTTAAAGGTTTGTGATTTAGAAAAGTAAGGAGGGCAAATAGAATTTCCTCTTCTCCCTTGAAGACCAATCCCAAAACATTGTACACGCACGCAGCCATCGCTTTGCTCCACCGATATCACTGCTGTCTTACTAACCCTTCTTCGACCACGCTCTAAAGTGCTATAACGCACATGTAATGCACCATGGTGGCTTGTAGCTTTTCTCAATGGGAGGAAGATGAGTCACCAGTTGGCAAATTGAGTTTTAGGGGCAAAACGGACATTTCACATAGGAAGAAAATGTAAAGGGGACATAAGGTTGCGTTCTTGGAAACTTGAAACTTATTTCAGTATTTTTTAGCTTTTCGTTGTAATTTTTAGAATTAATCATTTGTCTCGACGAGACAATCGGAAAATATAAAAATATGGACCAATGTTGAAAAAATTCAAATAAGATGGCATTTTAGACAAATAAGATAGCTGTTTAATACTTTTTTCGTCTTTAGTTAACTTTTTTTTTTTTTTGCTTTTGATCATAATTTTGTAATTTTTAGATTCCTCTCGTCAAGCCGGATGCTTAATCCAAAAATATCACCCAAATCTAACAAAAATTTAGAAAAATAAATAAAATACACAAAAACAAAAAAAAAAATTACGTTCACAAGAATGAGGCCAAAATAATATAGATAGATCCAAAGCATTCCAAAGATAGTTTTCTAGCGATGCACGGTAGCTACCATATTCCAAAGATGCACTATTAAAAGTGGCAAAACAATGGGAAAAAGGATGGGAGTTCATTACCAATTTACCATGACAATGAAGGGAGCTCTCAAAAGACTCTTGGAATTTGAAGCTAAGGAACAAATTACAGAAATGATGCGTTCACCGCACCATTTGGCCATTGCATATATGGCCCTTGCATGGATGATTCGAGTTATTCAATAATTTTTAAAAAAAATTGAATAGGCCTGCGAAAAATCAGCACAATCTGATATGTGTAGGTGCTAGATCCAATCTTCCCATTTTTTGAAAATTCAAAAAAAAAAAAAAGAAGTAAAGATTGGAGTTTTTTATTTTTCAAGGTAAAATTTGATTGAGCACCTACATATATCGATTGAGCTGATTTTTCAAAAGTCCACTCGATTTTTAAAAAAAAATTTATTGAACGGCTTGGATCATCCGTGTGGGGCCCAAGCCCTGGAGTGGGCCCCACATAGTGTGCGGCAGCCAAATGTGCGGTGGGCGTATCAATTTTGAACAAATTAAGGCTGATTCAACAGAAGATTTTAGGAGAAATTATTCCATGCCTTTGGGATACCACGTGACGGTGCCCTAAACTCTTTTCTACCATACATTTGTGTGGGCTCTACACAATTTGTAATAGGAAGAATTAGGAGCCATACAAATGTGTGGTGGATGATGATTTTGAAGGAAATTTCTAGTCGATGTGGCAATTCACAAGTTATGGAAATTAAGGTTCTGTGCAATGTATTGGTGAAAAAATAATTGTTCACCCTGATATTGCAATGTTACTACAATACTACACATATTGTTTGCGGAGAGAGAGTGTGTTGAAGCGGCGGCTATCAAACATGTCTATCGAGAAGTTAATCGGTGTGCAGATGTGTTGGTAAAGATTGCTCCGGTTTCGGTTGGGAATTACAATGTTTAGGGCGCTTCTAGTGAGGACGCCCTTATTTTCGTTAAATGCGGACGTCGCTGGCAGCCGTTGGATCGTGTTTTCAATGGTCCAGATTTTAATGAAACTTTTCCAAAAAAAAAATTAATTGTGACCGGTCATAAACCTTTTACAGATCCGGACCATTGAAATCACGATCCTACGGCTGACAACAGAAGCCCGCAAATAATGAAAATAAAGGCACCCTCATTAGAAGCTCTCCGTTATGATGTTTATCTTTATTTTCCAAGTTTTATTGCGGATGTATTCCGTGCGGACTTATTAGGGGTTTTATACCCTAGAACTGTAAACACTTAAATTTATTTTAAGGCATTTCCATTTTTATTATTTAGCATAAAAAAGAGAGAGTGTGTATGAGTGGAACCACAAATTTATAAGGCTATGTTTGGATTTAAATTTACCAATTTAGTAGCTTCATGTTAGATCCTTTTGTAGATGAGCTACACTCTGCCCCCAACATTGTGTCAAAACCTAAATATCGATCGTGCTTACAAATAAGTAAGATTGTCATGGGGTGTTTAATTAATTAGGCCAAGTTCTATCTAAAGAATAGGAGCAACTCATTTTGTAAGCTTAGTTCTTTTTCTTTGACCACTCCTAAGAACAATAAGCTCAATTAAATATGTTAAATACTTGGACAAATCATTCAGTTCGGTGCAAGATTGAGCTTGTCTTTTGCAAGAATCATGTAACAATCAAGCTCTACAAAATGAACGACTCTGATAATTAAAGTAGAACCGTGCATGTGCCTCACATAAGGTTGAGTAATGTCACCAACTTTCTGACTGGGTGAACAAAATTTAGCAACACTCAATGTCTTCTTCCCAACATAAGTGGTACTTTTTGCCCACATGCCTAGCCTAGTTTGCGCTTTGAACGAAAAGACAATACCAGCCGACATAATTGCATATGGAGTGATAGGCACCACGTACTCACATGTACTCCATTGACTAGGTTGAAAACCTCACTGCAACTAACAATACTGACTTTTGCTGAACGAAGAAAAAAACCAGCCAAAAAATTCTCTTGTACAAAAGGTTGTTAAATAATAATACTATGATGCAGTCATTATCTGCATGTGTAGCCGATAATTATTAATTACAACTTATACATACTCAGATTGAAACCAAGTAGGCTCTAAAGTGTTGTCCTCAGAAACTGTACAACGAAATATAGAACTGCCAAGAACAGCGCAATTTGGTAGGCATCTCTTTGGAAGCTGTCGTCCCTTTGAAAGAACTGTAAATCACCAAGAAGAGTGTTGGGATTAAAACGCGGAAGCACCCAAGCGCCGAGATTCAAACACAATCACAATTGCAACCAATGGAAGTTCGATGAAAATAAACTAGAGAGAGGCACGCAAAATATACGTGGTTCGGCAAAAACTGCCTACTCCACGGAGAGGATCCCGTTCTTCCACTATAAGAATTTCCGTACAAGTATACTTGGATATGAAATAACCCACACCCAACACTTATACACTCACTCATACAAGAACACACTCTCACCAAGTACTAGACTTGACCCTTGCACACACAAAACTTGCGGTAGAAAAACCCGTGTACCCGGCAGCTCCCAAAGGAGCTGCCCCCACACACAAACTGTTTTTCTCCCACTCCTATTCTCTCTGTATTTACACCTCTCACTCTACCGAAAAACACTTCTCCCATGCCATTATATACACCCACCAACCCATGCATTAATAACAAGTACTTGTTCCCAGCAAGAAGATGGAAGGTCACACCGGCAGAGAAAAAGTCAGCTAGCACCAGCTAGCAGTTCGGTTCCAGAGACAAAAAAACCATGTGCAAGACTTTGACTTGGGTGGAATTTGAACCAACACCATTGGGAACTCGAACCATCCCCATCAGTCAATTGTACAATTTAGGAACTCCTTAGCCCAAGATTCATGACCCGTACCCGAAATCTCCTTCACCTCCCTTCCGGTGCTTCCACAACCGTTGGATCGTGTAAGAATTTCGTTGAAAATACGAGCTACTATGGATACACCGGAATAAGGGGGTGTGGGAAGTTTGGGTGCATCAGTACCAGTGACCTTGTGCCACCATGCGTAAGAATTACTGCATGAAGGTAGAGTGGGAAATAAATGAACCAATAACCAAATAAAGAGAGCTCCTAAATAAGAACTCACCTTCGTTGGATCACCAGTAGGGTCTGGATAAATCTCTAAGTTCTCATTTGGTGCTGAAAACCGGCTGGTAATGTCCTTAACGAAGTCGGATACATCTTTTCCAGACTCGATTGTAGCAAAAAGACGGCGCGACGTCCAGAAATAAGCCTGAGCAATGGGTGATGAAGCTGATAAATCCCAAAACTCCTCGTGCTCAATCACTTGTCCACTGATCTGGTTCAGAGTAAACTGAGAAGCAACTTTAATAATCAAGTCTCCTCCTATACCAGCAACTAAAGATTTAGGCTTCCCCTTTATCGTCCACTTAATACTCAGCACACTGGTTGACAACATCACCATTTCTTGCACAGTCTACAACAAAGAAAATGGGATAAAGATCCACAAGGGAAAAAACAACGGAAAATTTAAAGACAAGGGCGCAAACAACGTATATGTTCCTATCCCTTGAAAAGAAGACTTCAAATGCAGTTTGAAGGTTTCCTACAGGGGCTAGTAACCAGGACAACTAACAAATTTCTCATTTTATTTTGTTGAAGCCTTCAGTACCAAACTCATTCGTAGATATAAGTTGATTTGCCAATTTTAACTCTCTTAAGTATTGTAGATAATACGCATCAGGTCCTCTTGTATATTGAAAGCACGATGATCAGTTAGTCATATTTCAAATGCGTAGACATTGAGCTAACTGACACGCATGTGCAACATTGTGGAGGCAATAATTGCGTACCTTTTTCATCAAACTTTCTATTTTGAAAAGCATTTACCTGGGGTCAACATAAAATCTAACAAGTCGATCTCCAAGAGATGAAGCTAAGACCTTCAATGGAGGTCTGAGTCAGTCTCAATCCATCAACCTTTTTCATTTGGAAGACATTTTGGGTACTTGTAGCATAAGCCCAAAGAGCCTGTAATGGCCAGAGGATTTCAAAGTCAACCATTGTGGTCGACTGAGATTTCCGATATGGTTGACCATGAAAAGTTGGTCAACCACCCAAGCATTCTAGTCTTAAGATAGTAGACAGGAGATAACACCACTCGCCTAAGTTTTTGGGTAGGGTCGACCACCTTAAGAAACAACAGGTCGGTCAACAAAGAAACTGGTTTGCTCGACCAACAAGATGCTCAGAATATATTTTCCAGAACATGGATCTACCTGCTAGTCGACCAAGCAAATGTATATATTCTATGATACTCGTAACTATCTCTGTTCTGCTTCCGAGGTCCATATATTGTCTAAGCGATCCCAGACGAGTGTAGGAAAAAAACGGAAAGCGGATTTGAAGTGTCAGCATAGAGGAGTACACACATATGTCAAACAGTGAGAAAGGGCCAAAGGAGAAACCCTCAACCACAAGGCTCAAGTACAAGAGCTTTGAGAGAATGAGTGAACTAAAGCGCAATGCAAGGGCAGGGTACGCATCCTTTTCATTACGGAGAGTAATGGGGTTTGTTCCTAATGGCTAATATAGGACACATTTGGAAGATGGGTAAGGATGCTCAAACACAAAGAAAAGGGATGTTTTCGGGCCGTGAACAGTGTACATGAACAATAGATAGATATTAGATAGAAGAGTTCTAGGCCTCAATCCAAGACAACAAGTTAGGCATCACACCTAGGGCCTCTTTATCATCACACCAAAGAAAAAGGAGTGCATCACACAATCTTAAAAGCTTAGCTGCAGGATTTTGTATATATCCAATCATTCATTCATACTCTTGAAGTTACAGACTCCACAAGTTGTATTAAATGCAAATGACCATTCCTCTTTTCAAAGGTCTAGAACAAAGCATAACCTATCAACAATGACTTCAAAAGACTATTCTTATTACCTGGAGGTCTAGGAACAATGAACAATGAATGAATAGGACATCGACTAAATGCAACTAATAAAACCATGTGGTTAATGTACGTAGGTGCAAATTTATGTAAATTAGTAGAGATCCATTCAACATCCAATGGAATATATCCCATGACTTCCAACCTTCAGAAATTACCAAAATACCCATGGTCTTCATTATGGATTGCATCAGTTCCCTATGCCAGCTTTCCATCAGCATTTTTTTCTAGGTGCGCGTGCATCAATACAAAATCCTCAATATAGTGGTTATATCTCTTAGTGGACTAGCCCAGGGCAGTTGTGCTATGGTGGCACAACCCCAAGCATCTGCTTCCTCTCTTGGCACCAAGCCACAAGACCTCAGACTCCCATGGTAATATGGCATGCCTAAGCCCAGCCTTAGGTTTTTTTAATGTCACACTACAGGATTGCATTGTGGTGGTTTGGTCATTCCCATCCCTTCTTAGAATCAGCTTGTCTCTACGGTGCTTGGTACACGCAGAGCTCAATAGACCACCCCCTCCCCCCCAATCGAATGTGTAGTCTACGTTAGGGTGATGTGTCAAGGACACATGGCAGCGTCGATGAGGTACCTCCAACGAGTAAGCCACTTCTAAGTGATTTGTGTCGAAGGCAAGCTTCACGAACCTCTTCCTTGAGCAGTCATCGTGATGAAAGTTCTGAGGTTCACAAGGGCATCGCCATCTTCAAGGGTGTGGTTAACTCAACCAACTGGCTTCACCATATGGGACATACTTCAATTATTACCCACACTCAAAGTAACTTCACCTAAGATGATTGCATCACAGTCATCAAATTCCCAACCTACGCTGGTCATTGCGCTAATACAACTTACCATTATTACAGACTCGATTCAAGGTTTTTAGTAGGGATGCAGCGGGTAAAATGTTACCCTAAAATGCCCAAATTGGTTTCCCTTGGGGAGTTGGATTGGAAAGATAGATATAGAGACTAGTCAAACACATGCTTCGATATCATTTCAAGACTTGTAAATAGTAATTTTACTAGGTGATCCAAGTCAAATAGAACAAAGCAAAGCAGTCGTAACTCATAACTTCAAAATAAAAGCATTTTCTTTTGTAACATTCTGATCAAGGGATGGAAGTGAGAGAAAGAAAGACCAAACACATAGAAAGGTAAATAAACCACTACAGAATAGAATCCTCACCACAGTTGGCCTCTCTAGGGCATCGGTTATCCAAAGTGGTCTCTTGTACTTCTCACGTCCAGTAAAACTTCTAACAGGATCCTGAAATTGGCGGTGAGGAAAATTTCAACATTCATGAATGACGGATATCAAATTATCAATTACACCAAGGATAAGCAAAGAAATTATTTTTGCCGATCAAAAAAAATTACATCTAGGATAAACAAAGACAGCGGCAATTGTAATAATGAAATAAGTGAATCTGTCAAACCATTTTCATGCAACTGCTGTTCCTAGTAACGGAATTTTATCATCAATACTCAATACAAATTTCTCTGTGAAAACTGGATGGTACAGGGATCAAACAGGACCAGAGCAATTACCAGAAGAAGTCAAAATGCTGCTACGAAGACAAGTTAGAAATACCAAAGCTTCAAATCAATAACAAGCTTCATTCCGCATATTCTCTAAGAGTACCTGTGAGACGGTAGAGGCCCACCCGTGCTCTTATCGTGTCATGCTATTGTTTTCTGTTCAAACCTCTATTGATTCAGGTAGTTGGGCACTTGTTCTAGTCACTTAATCACTGGCATGTTTAGCTTAAAAATCCTATTGTACCCTCACCGCAGGTTGTTATTGGAGTGAATTGAAGATATAGGGAATTCAGGAACTTTGCAGATTTTGCTGTTATAGTTGACAAGGGACAGTTGTAACTCTGAGATTTTTAAGAAATATTAACCTATATATTAATGTTTTTGATATCGTAAAATCCAGGTCCTTAGAAGAATAATCGTTAAACAAACAAGCAGTTCTAAGGAACCGCAAAACAAATAAACAGAATAGAATATCTAAAAGACAAAAAAGTGTATACACCTTGTACTTGACAGCAACAGCATAGGTTCCAAGGGCGCGATTGCCTTCACGAAGCTCTAAGATATCACGCACAAGTTGTCTTGCTGTAGCTTCCACGGAGGGGCTGCTAATGCACTCGAACTCATTACAAAGCTCACCAAAGTCCAAACCATCAACAATCTTATCAGCTTCTGATCTTTCAATGGTATCACCAGGAGGTCTCTCAGTCCTATTAGAGTCATTAGTAACTGCAAGATGTACGTAGCAACTAATCAAAGTTGTTCTGATTAGGACAGTTTAAAAATTGATAATCAACCTATACTTAGAAAAACTTCATACGGAGCAACTAAAAACACCGTTAAAGATATGTAAAATGTTTTCAAGTAAGATGGTTTGAACCTAAGCGCACCCATTTCGCAAATAATGCTAGAGGTTGGTTTGTATGTGCTGCTCTCACAGCCCCATACTGGCAAAATCAGAACTAGGTACTACTCATTTGTTATAGACTTAAAGTAAAAAATATATCATACAAGAAACAAATCACAAGGAAAGCTTTTGCGCCAAATCAATCTTGGTTCCTAATTCCGCTGTATGATTACAACTTATAATTTACTTCAACAAACGTAAAAATTTGTACTTTGATTGCGGCCAAGGCCCGGGACTAAGAGATTTGCTCACTCATAAGGTCTTAGATTCGAAACCCCACATGTGCTGTTAACTCCTTTGGGGTCAGCCTATACGGAGCCATTGCTCTCACTTTAATTGGGCTCCCGGCAAGTGGACGTGGGATTGGACATATGAGTTACCATAAAATAAAAAAAAAATTACACTAGTAGTTTGAAAATATCTTCACCCGTATGACAACGATACAACATTTTTCCGTCAGTGCGAGAGTAATCGACGAAGAGAGGGAAACAGACAAACTTGGGAAGGGGGAAACCTCGCAATGGTAATCGGCGTCGGCGGCGACCGGAGGGCGAGTGGAAACGGTCGGAGCGGAGGAAGATGCCTGTGGTGGTTTTTCTGGGGCGGAGTCGGACGGCGGTGACGGCGACAGCAACAGCAGAAGCAGTCATCTCTGACACACCCCATTATGCGGGAGATTCGGGGGATTGAGATTTTTCCGGGTCCCTGTGAACGTTGATAAGGTGGGTGATGTGTCACGCGGTGAGTGGCTGTTGTGTTTGTGGCTCTTTTTCCCCTTTTTTTGGCGCCTTTGGTTCCTAAAACCTCACCGCAAACTAGAGGTGTCAGGTGGGCCAGGCCGGCACGGGCACGGCCCGGCACGACACGGCACGGCCAAATGCGGCACGGGCACGACATAGGCATGGTCAAAACTTGGCACGGCACGGCACGGTTTGAGTGGGCACGGGCACGGCACGGCATGGAGTTGGCCTGGACTGGCACGGCACGACACAGGGTTAGTTGAGCACGGCACGGCACGGGCACGGTAGTGGGATGGGCACGGCACGGCACGGCATGGAAGTGGGATGGGCACGGTACGGCACGGGTTTAGTTGGGCATGGGCACGGCGCGGAAGTGGGATGAGCACTGCACGGGCACGACACGAGGCATGGTAAAAACTATTAATTTATAATATTTATTAAATAAATTAACTTTTCATGTTAAAATTTAAATAAACAAGAAAGAAATTATTCAATTTATTACAAAAATAATGTTTAATGTTAATTTTATTAAGTAAATTAAATTTTTTATGTTAGATTAAAATATATTTTTAATTAAATTTTTAATTTTCAAAGAACAAATGAAAAAAATTAACTTTTCGTAATGATGTAATCTCATTAATTAAGGTGAAAAAATAATATTAATTTTATTAAATAAATTTGCCTTCCACTCTAAGTTCTATCTTCTATGTTAAATAAAAAAGAAATAAATTATTAATTTTTTTTAAAAATAATGGTAACGTTACTTTTATTTTAAAAAAATATTAATTTTAACTTTCTATGTCAAATAAATCTTTCTAAGAAATAAGAGAAAAAAAGTTGACATGCAAAATGTCAAAGAAAAATAAGTGTCAAACAAGAAATAAGAGAAAAAAAAGTTGACATGCAAAATGTTGGGATTGGGATTTGAAAATTGAAATTTTGAACACAAATTTTTCATATTCTATGTATAAATGAATTATCAAATTACTAAAATTACTAAACCAAGCTCGAGACTAATCTTGTGAAATTTTTATTAGAAATTATGTTTAACAATGTTGTCCTTGATTGCAGATTGATGCTCAGACTCCATAGGCTTGGGAGTGATTCGAGTGAAGTGAAGCACATTTTGCCCCGAAAGCCAATATTTGCGCAGACAAAGTAGCTAGTTTGAATAAACTATTGTTATGATTGT
The DNA here is from genome assembly GCA_019656295.1 of Rhododendron mucronatum var. ripense. Lineage (NCBI taxonomy): Eukaryota > Viridiplantae > Streptophyta > Magnoliopsida > Ericales > Ericaceae > Rhododendron > Rhododendron mucronatum. Next base: position 630,344 of record BPLT01000161.1, on the reverse strand, counting down.
AGTATCAGTTATATAATGACTGGGTAGGGAATAAATTCTATAATAGATTTTTTGTGCAAAATTGATTTATTTTTTCAAATAATAATTTTGGCTAAAGGCCTGAGGCTAAATGAATTTTTGGCCAAAATGTATTTTTGGAGAAATTTAATTAAAAATTTATTTGGGCCAAAATTCATTTAATTAGTAAAGTAACATCTACAATTAGTAAAGGTAAAAAAAAAAACAAACAAACAAGAATAGGCCATTAGTCATGCTCATTATTAAATAAATTGAATTTTCATAATGATGTAATGTTAGTAATTAAATTAAGTTTAAAAAATAATATTGATTTTATTAAAGAAATTGACTTTTCTTAATGATGTAATGTTATTAACCAAGGTAAAAGAGTTTCAATTAATGAATAAGAAAAAAATATATCCAAAAGTAAAAATTAAAATGTAATAACCAGAACACAATCATGATGATTATTATTGTTCATTTTGTTATGCTTGGTGTTTTAATCATTCTCACCAATTTTTGAATCAGTCGGATTAGAAAAGCTCTTTCATCAAGACGCAGATCATTGTTAGAAAAGTACTAAATGTGTTTCGATCACGCGGTTATCGACGTCCGGTTATCCCTGATTTTTGAGAGAATGATATAATTGATAAGACGTTACATCGTAACAGGTTAGACTGAACATTCAAGAAAACGAGTATGCAGCCACCGTTCAATTCTATACATTGAACTTACTTAGTACTAAACCAAGGTATTCTATTATAGTCTAATATACTATGGCCACACGATCGCAACATAATCACAACAATTCATACCATTCATTTTGTTGTTTTTTGTGTTTTAATCACTCTCGCCATTTTTTGAGACTATCGAATGTTGAAAGCCCCTTCATCGGAGCGCAGATCCATTATCTTAATGATTTTTTTACATCCGATCAAGTACATAACGATAAGCAATATAATTCCTCCTACGTAATAGATAGATGGTTCCGATTTTCATAAACCAGCTTAGGCGGCTTTCAAGTGGTGCATCATATGACTTTAATGCCTCTAGGAGCACTGAACGTATTCCGATCATGTGGCTGTTGACATCCGGCTATCCCCGATTTTTTAGAGAATGATATAATTTATAAGATGTAAAATCATAACGGCTTAGATCGAAAATTCAAGAAAATGAGTATGCAGCCACCTTTCAAATCTATACAGTGTACTTAGTTTTTGTACGAATGACGTTCTCTTTAATATGTAAAAGATAGACGGTTCCAATGTGGGGGGGGGGGGGGAACTCAAGTGAGGGTCGGGTTTTGCAATCTAATGCTTTTAATACCTCGGGATGCATCAAATATGGTCCGATCAGGTAGTTGCATCCGACAATCTTTGATTTAATTTGACGTCAGTGATGGAATTAGTGATACGTGAAATCCCAATGGTTCAAATCGACGATTGTAACAATTGAGTTTGTAATTACATATAAAATCTATATGTTCAATGTAATTTATAACAAACTACGTCTTGTATTGTACTTGAATGTACGGTATTCACTCACCGCGACACAATAATGATGATTGAGGCCATTGATTTTGTTTTCCCTCTTGATTAAATCATTCTCATTAAAATTGGCTTGATCGAGTTCTAGAATGTTATGTTTTTTTTTTTTTTTGGGTTGCATGAGTTAAACTTAGATTCTAGAATAGTATTTTGGATGCACACCACAAACTGTGGGTGAGCTTTCAATATATAGATGAGGTAGTTACAAGGGTGATTCAAACCCAAACAATGATAAACTCAAAGCTAAGATACAACAGAGTTCGAGATATACATGAACAGGATAATGTTTATCTAATACACCCCCTCAAACTGACGCGGGTCGAGGAGTGAGGGTCAGTTTGTCCCGTAGAAACTGGAATTGCGTAGAAGACAAGCCCTTAGTCATGATGTCAGCAATTTGATCCTTGGACGATATGAACTGAACGTGTAAATCCTTGCGGGCCACTTTGTCGCGGACGAAATGAAAATCGATTTCCACATGTTTCGTCCTGGCATGGAAAACTGGATTTGTTGTGAGGTAAGTGGCACCAACATTATACACCATAGTATAGGGGCTGAAGGGAGACAAATACCAAGTTCATATAACAAGGATTGAATCCAGGAGAGCTCGGCGGCGGCATCGGCAACAGCTTTGTACTCGGATTCAGTAGAAGACCGAGCTACTGTCCTCTGTTTGCGGGAGCACCAAGACACAAGATTATTACCCAAGTAAATGGCAAACCCACCCGTCGATCGTCGATCATCAACACATCCAGCCCAATCGGCATCAGAATACGCTTGTAAACGCATTGGAGAGGTTCGCGAAAAGAGAATGCCGAAGTGTAGGGTATGTTTGAGATATCGAAGTACCCGTTTAACAGCGGCCCAATGAATATCAGTGGGCGAATGCATGAACTGGCAGGCTTTGTTTACTGCGAACGCAATATCAGGTCGTGTAAGAGTTAGATACTGAAGAGCCCCCACCACCTGTCGATATTTGGTTTGATCAGCTAAGAGTTGCCCATCTTGTTTTGATAATTTAATGGTTGTTGAACTGGGTGTGAGCACAGGTTTGCAATGTTGCATTCCGACTTTGGTTAAAAGATCAGTAATATACCGGCGTTGGGACAAATGAAGACCGCCGCTTGGTGTGCGCGTTGCCTCGATTCCCAAGAAATAATTAAGCGGCCCAAGGTCTTTGAGAGCAAATTCGGAATGGAGTTGACGGATAAGAGTGCCAATGGTTGCCGGATGGTTGCTGGTAATTAAAATATCATCAACATATATGAGCATATAAATCCGAAGAGACCTATGATGTTGAATAAAGAGTGAGGCATCAGATTTTGACGCAACAAATCCCACCGATAATAAAAAGTCTGATAGACGAGTAAACCATGCATGCGGGGCTTGTTTGAGCCCGTATAGTGACCGATGAAGTTTGCAAACATAACCTGGCTTTTGAGAATCAACGAAGCCAGGGGGCTGCGACATGTATACTGGTTCAGACAAGAAGCCATTTAAAAATGCATTGTTGACATCCAGTTGATGTATGTCCCATCCAAGAGATATAGCAATGGACAAAACCGTGCGAATGGTAGCCGGTTTGACAACCGGACTAAATGTTTCAAAATAATCAATACCTGGTTGTTGATGAAAACCCTTGGCCACCAGTCGGGCTTTGTAGCGATCAACGGTGCCATCCACCTTGCGTTTAATTCGATAAATCCATTTGCAACCAACCACGTTGTGTGCTTCACAGGATGGAACTAAACTCCAAGTCCCATTCTGTAACAGGGCCGAAATTTCAGCACTCATTGCTGCACGCCACTCCGGTGATTTGGAGGCTGAGGAGTAACTTGTGGGTTCATGTTGGTCGGAGGAATCCGTGCACGCAGTAAGAAGCGCATGGGGTTGGCTTTGCTTCATAGACCGAAGGAGCATATGGTGGGTGGGCGTCGAAGGAGGACGATTTTTGGGTGGACGCTTTGAGGATTCATGCAAGTCTATTACCAGGTTAATACCTTGCATGGTGTTTGAATTAGGTATGAATGTAGGAGAGGATAAAATATTGGAGGAGGAATTATTGGATGAAGATAAGGGTGTAGAAGGTGGACTGGGATGTGGTGACAAGAGAATAGGTGGGGTTTCCGTTTGGTTTGGAGTTATCTGGTTGTTAGGAGTGGGAGATTTTTGGGGTTGCAAATTTGAAGTTGTTGACGTGGTGGTGGGTAAATGAGTGGTAGAGACCTGATGAGAAACAATTGCCCAAGGGGTGGAATTTGTACGTGGTTGCATGGATGGGGCCGCTCCAAGAATAGATGGACCAGAAAATGGGAAATTGTATTCGTCAAATCGAACATGTCGAGCAAAATAGATGCGACCTGAAGCATAATCTAGGCAACGATATCCCATGTGAGAGGGACTGTACCCGAGAAAGACACACGGCGTAGACCGGAATGACATTTTGTGGCGATTGTATGGACGAAGATATGGGTAACACAAGCAACCAAAAGTTTTTAAAAAATGATAATCTGGTGGTTTTCGAAAGAGAAGTTGGAACGGAGGCAAATTTTGAGATACCGGTGAGGGAAGACGATTTATGAGATACACTGCTGTTTCGAATGCAAAATGCCAATATTTTTGGGGAACTGAGGCATGTGCAAGTAAAGATAGCCCCGTTTCAACAACATGGCGATGTCGCCGTTCAATTTTGCCATTTTGTTCATGGGTGTGAGGGCATGGAAGACGATGGATGACACCACATTTTTTGAAAAATGGATTCAATGACCGATACTCCCCGCCCCAGTCTGTTTGCACCTGTTTAATGGATGTGGAAAATTGCCTTTCAACCATAGTTTGGAATTGAACGAAAATTTGGTAGACATCAGACTTGAGAGAAAATGGAAAATACCATAAATATTTCGAATAAACATCCAGAAATAATACAAAGTACCGATGTCCATCAGTAGATGGCATAGGAGATGGACCCCATACATCACTAAAAACAAGTTCTAATGGTGCTGAACAAGCGGACTTTGTTACAGGTAACGATAATCGAGATGATTTCCCTAACTGGCAACCATGACAAAGGGATGGTTGCTTATTGGTAGAACATGGCAAGTTATTTTGGGTGAGAATTTGACGCATGACACGTTGATGTGGATGGCCTAGTCGACGATGCCAACACACGGAGTCAACCCGTTCGGAGAGATGAGCAGATGGAAAGACGGGAGAGGAGGCAGGGATTTTGTAGAGGCCAGACTCAGTCCGCCCTTGGAGTAGCGTTTTGCGAGTAACCTGATCCTTGATGAGAAAAAAAGAGGGGTGAAATTCAAAGAAAACCCCATTGTCCTTAGTAAATTGGGAAACTGAAAGTAAAGATTTTGTAAGAGATGGAACATGAAGAACATTAAATAAATGGAAGGAAGAAGATGGGGAGGAGAGAGTACCCTGACCAATGTTAGTGATAGGGAGCCCATGACCGTTCCCTACACGAAGCTGGTCAGAACCGTGATAATCTTCATGATGGGAGAAGGTGGAAAGATCTGGAGTAGCATGATGGGTAGCGCCGGTATCCGGGAACCATTCTGACATTGGAACAGAAGAAGGTGCATAAGAGGCAATATGAGCCGATGGAGGGGCTGCATGGTTGTAACGGTAATGGCAGGTGACAGCAGAGTGATTGGTGTTGTTGCAAATCTGACAGCGGGGGCGTGAGTCCGAAGGATGGGAACGGTGGGTGTTGACATTGGAATAATAGTTGTTGCGGAAATCATTAGAGCGAGATCCATTGTGACGCCCACGACCGCGGCCATGGCCACGACCGTTACGGCCTCTCCCATGATCAGAATTGGAAGTGGTGCGCTGAACAAAGTTGGCTTGTGCTGAAGGTTCCATAGACTCCGCAATTGTAGGGGAGGAGAAGGCCATCGAGTGCATGAACTCATGGCTGAGAAGAAGGCTGTGCAGTTCTGTGTAAGAGATCGGCGTCGTCCGTGTAGCAAGCGAAGGTATTAAGCCATTAAAGGTCGGATTCAGCCCTTTGAAGACATAAAGGTTAAAATCTTGAATCGCCAAAGGGCGACCAGCCGCTGCAAGTTCGTCGGAGAGGGATTTGGCTTTGTGCAGATATTGGGTCACCGGTTGATCACCTTGCTTAATATTCTGGAGGTGGAGATGGAGTTGGAGAATACGGGTATGTGAGGGGGAGGCAAGAGCGGCTTCAAGAGTCGTCCAGATTTCACGGGACGAATTGGCATCAATGATAAGCGGAAGAACTTCTTCTGTTAGGGAGGAAATTAACAAACTCATAAGAAGTTGATCCTGATCTTGCCAAAGTACGAACTCTGGATTGGCAATCTCAATGTTGTCGAGACGTGTTTTGGCTGGTGGACACGGGTGTGAACCATCTATGAAACCAAGGAGGTGTTGTCCTCGGAGATAAGGAAAGAGCTGAGTTTTCCAATACAAGAAGTTGTTATTTGTAAGTTTAATGGAAAGAAAATGGTGGGCATTTGAAAAGGGCAGTGAAGGAAGTGAGTTTGCTGATGTGGTTTTCGAAGTAACAGGTAAAGAGATTTGAGAAAAGGATGAAGAAGTAGACATGGCTAAGTAGCTCTGATACCAAGTTAAACTTAGATTCTAGAATAGTATTTTGGATGCACACCACAAACTGTGGGTGAGCTTTCAATATATAGATGAGGTAGTTACAAGGGTGATTCAAACCCAAACAATGATAAACTCAAAGCTAAGATACAACAGAGTTCGAGATATACATGAACAGGATAATGTTTATCTAATAGCATGGAATGTTTTGTTTTGAACTTGTAGACTGTTTATATTTGTTGCAGACACATAAGTGAGATAGGCAACAATCCTAAATACTACAAAAACCCTAGCTCTCATTTCCTAAAATCCTATGGCGCCAATTTCGTGGCGCTGAACAAAAACCTTTGGCGCTCTGAACATCGAAAATTTTGAATCCCCAAATAAGCCCTAGCTTCTATCAGTGTCAGATTAATCGGGTATCTCCCTTCAATCAGCGTGAAATACCATTTGGGCTCTCCCTTCCATTACCGTGAAATACCATTCTCTCTCTCACTCTCTCTCTCTCTCTCTCTCTCTCACACACACACACACACACACACGGCCAGTCCATCAGCGTGAATTTCAACAGTGCCTGATTTTGGTTTTGTGAAAATTCCATCACCGATTTTGGCTCTGCATGTACGCATTTTGCTTTATCTTTGTTCCGATCGACATTTTGTTTGTTCTATAGCCAGAGATTTGGCCCATATTGGATTTGCAATTTGATCTTGGCGCTTAAATGGTGTGGGTTTGGAGATGTACGTCTGTTTTGGCAAAATAAGTCCGTAACAAATTTGTGTTGTTATTTGGCTCTGATTATAGTTTGTGAACTCTTGTTCTTTTACGACCTCCTTTAGCTTGTTTAGTATCTACTCTGAGATTGATGGGTAACTCTAGCTTGATTGGGCTTTGCATAGTGAGTATAGTGAATTTCAACAGTGCCCGCCATATGTTTGGTAAATTGATCGTGTGTCTTCATTTGCTTATAAACTTGCTGTCATCAAAGCTAAGGGATTTGAGGTTCGTAAAGTGAAAAGCCTTCTTTTTTTGCTCGGAAAAGGCTTCTTAGGACCTTGCATGTGGACTTTTCAAAGAAAGGCCCGCGCCAATTGTTACCAAGGATGTGACCACTTTTTGACATTATGGATAGTAGAGCACTTCGTGGTAGCCATTTATGATTTTTGCCAAATAATTTGTTTGCCATATTGAGTTTGACATCGTGTACTAGTATTGAATATGATAGTCCATGAGAAGATTGGGTCGTGGTTCCAACTTCCAACCCTCATTTTCTGGGTTCAAACCCAGGAAATGTTCAATACTTTAATTATTGCTAAATCATTATGGGAGTTAGTTATCATGTTGCTGGTTTTTGTTCATATTATACTTCAGTCAGAATCTAGTAAGTCTTGATCTGGACTCAAATATGCAAGGGGTGACTTGCAACTTTCAATTGATTAAGGCCTCTTTGATTCAGGAATTCAAACATGGCACATGATTTTCACTGTGGGGTCTGTAATGCCACCCTTGATCAAGCTTCTCCACAAGCCCATCAAAGATCATCGAATGCAAGTCATGACATCGAAAGTTCTGAACGAGGTATGCTATTTCTTTTTCCTAATTGATATTGATAGCTGTGATAAGTGAAAGAACTAGTCTTTACTCCAAACTTCTCTTTTGTCCCCCGCAGTTAAGATTATTAATCCAACACTCCCCTTAAAAATAATTGGTCTGACACTCTGATATAGCGTTGGAGCACTTCTAGGCACTCCATCTTTATGGTTATTTTTCACCATTTCTCGACATTAATTGGATTTTGTCTACAATGGACTCCCTTTAACAAGAGTAGATTTACCCGGGTTTTTGCTGTGCAGCTTTGGGATTTCATGTATGTTTCTATACAGAAACTGTTGCACTCTGTAGGGAGCAAGATCCTAAAAGTGGAATGATAAAAAAAAAAAAGATCATAAAAGTGGTGTGTGTGCTTGATCATATATTTATGGGGGTACGTTTGAAGGAGGAGTTTCGTGTACTCTAGCAGTGGCGGAGCCACCTGGTGGGGGGAGTGGCACGTGCCACCCCCGGTTTCAAAAATATCCCCAAAAAAAAAAAAAAAATAAAATTGCAATGCATAATGTTAAATATGAAACAACTGAGATGATTTCCTGAAAACTACGCTAGTGCAGTTGGCTAAAGGCCTGCTTTTTGACCGCGGCCACAGGAGTTCGAGTCTCCCAGTGGCACTTTCGCTTTCGTATTTTGGGAACTTCTCTCTCTCGCGGGAAAAAAAAGTCTCTCTCTCATGTTTTGTAACTTTTTAGTTTTTACTAATTGGAGAGGCACGTGAGCATTTGTACATTAATTTTTTTTCCCTTAAATTTAACACAATTTTTATTGTATGTTTCTTTACAAATTATTGTGTGTGAATGGACATATAAAATTAATTTACAAATATGTCAATTTTCACATTTATATAAATAAGTTACGGATTACACTTTTTTGACACTTAAGAGTGAAAGAGGGATTTCTGATTACATTTGGCATTCTTGTAGCTTGTCAATTTAGTTATTTTTTGCGACGCTTGTTAAGGCAGAAAGAACCTATTGTTAGAGCTACTTATCCTAAATTTTATTTTTGTGACGGTGCTCACGTAGAGGGGGTTGGGGTATATGTCACCCGCACTTTCAACACATAATTTTTTCTATAGACTAAAATGGTTGGACTAGGTATTTACAGGCACACAAAAAAAAAAAAAAAAAGCTTTGTACTAATACTGCAAAAGCCGCAATTTAGAGAATGGTCAGTTCAAATCAAGAAAAATCAGTACCATAATGTCTTCCATTTGAACACCATAAGAGAGTTGGAGCAAGCCCAGATTTCACAAAAAAAAAATTTACAACAAAATCTAATTATATGACTTTCTACATAATTTTCTTTATCATATTTTTTCGCACAACAAGTAATTAAAAATTCATTGAACGGTGCCACCCCCGCGGCTAATTCCTGGCTCCGCCACTGTACTCTAGAATCTACTTTTCCATGGTGCATGTAAGATATACAAACTCGAATTGCTACTTGTCAAGCAATGGTAAGTTATGATTTTTTTTAAAAAAAATGTCGGACTTTCTCGTGGAGGAGTTCTATGCCTTCGGAAGCCCTGCTTTTTAGGGCGTATTTAATCTGAACAAACTAGAATTGCTCGGTACTACCTCAAAGCTGGCTTGGAGTTGACATGAAAAGTAACTCACCTATTAAGTTGTCAAATTTGAGTTATCTCTTTCTTTCATGCCAACTTTTAAATTTTGACTTATAGAGTTGGAGAAAGAGGGGTTGATGTCAAAATGTCACATCAACCTTCAAAAAAAATTGACATGTCTAATTTGAAAAATTTATGCTTTGTTTGGTTTGTGTTTTGAATTTTTTTTTGAAAAACAGTAGGGGTAATGATTGGAGAGAGATAGAGAGATAAATGTTGGAAGTAGTGGGAATCTAGGGGGTATTTTTTGAAAAATTCTTTTTGAAAAGGAAAGCGAACAAGGCATTAGTCTTAAATCCGTGTGCGTACACCAAACTTTACCCCTGTTTCCATTTGATGAAAAATTGAAACAAAAGGCGCTCCAATCACTAGGATGCTGCAAATTGTCGAGGGTATCTCGATCTAGAGTCCTTCTACACAGCCCGACTGGCAGCCCGACCGCCATGCGAGTTCACTCCGGCCACCGGCCACCGCATGGCTAATCTAATCTGTTCCAAACTTTTAAAAACAAATTCCGAATGGGTCCATGGGAGCATCAACGGCATCTGATGAGTGTAGGTGCTCGGATCAAACTTTCAATTTTCAATCATTTTTTGAACGGTTGAAAATGGGGAGTTTGATCGGAGGACCTACACTTATTAGATGCCGTTGATGCTCACATGGACCCACTCGGCACTCGGAATGTTTTTTTAAATTTTTTGGAACGGATCAGATCAGCCTTGCGGTGGCCGGAGTGGACCCCACACGGCGGTCGGGCTGATAGTCGGGCTGTTTAGCATTTTCGATCTATTCTCTACGCGCCTTTATCACGTGGTGGGGCGTACCGGCCTCAACTCTATACGGGATCAAATGGAACGAAAATCCAAATGGTTACTGTATTTTATAGTTCTTCCGAAACTTGTGTTTTGGTAGATTTGCTAAACGAACCAAATGGCTTAACCTTAGCTCGACTTATGGCGTTCAAACTCGTTTATAAAAAAGATAAGCTAAGCTCAAACACGTTTTTTCGTTTGTTTATGGATTCAAATCAAGCTTGAGCATATGATTGTTTGGCTCGATAGACTCGTGAACAAAAAAATCATTCTACAAATAGTTAGTAGTCAGTACCGTAAGGGGTTGATATCCTCTTCATAAGATTCAAATACACGATCTCTCACTCCCAAAGAGGGTTACATGACCGACTGAGCTAGAAGCTCTGGTCTTAATGCGTAGCTTTCAATATAGATATTTCACTAATTTTACCCTATTATTGCATCTAAATAGGAAATCTCCTATGTAAGATATACAGCATCAGTTAACGGCTACATTAGTAATTATATAATTCTTTCCATGAAGCAATTCAAAGTTTTAAACGATTTATTGAGCAAATTTGAAGCTGCTATCACATTCTTTTAACTTTGATTTTAACTCATTTCATTTTGGAACTTAATGAGTTTAAGTTTAAGCTCTAACTTAAAAGATCGAAATTTCACAAATTTAAGCTCATGTTTGGAAGCTCGAGATTAACTTGCATATTTCACAAGCCAAGCGAAGCTTATTACGAACACAAAACTTCAAACACAAGCCAAGTTTGAACATAGGTAATAAGAAATCAAGACAAGCCTAAACACTACTGTGTTTGACTTGATTAGCACCCCTTTAAATCCATTTATTGTCGTATTCCTTTTTGTCCTTATTTGAAAAAAAAAATTGCATTTAGTATTTTTGCGTCAAACTTTTAAGGATTATTGATTCGTCTTGATAAGAGAAATCGAAAAACCCAATTTTTTTACTTTTATGCAAATATTTTCAAAAATATCCGAGGTAAAGCTCAAAAGGTCAGCTTATTGAGCTTTATCTTGAATATTTCCCAAAATATTTGGGTAAAAATATGAAAAAATTGAATTTTTCGATTCCTCTCATCGAAACGAATTAATAATCTTAAAAAGTTTGGCATAAAAATTCTAAACACAATTTTTTTTTTTTAAATAAGAACAAAAAAAAAAAAAGTCAATAAGCTGGCTTATTCCTCTTAGCCAAAACACCGATTGCACAGCTCGTTAGCATCAATTAAACTTGCAATACACTTTGAAATTCTTTTTACTCATTGACAATTCATTTTTTTTGTTTTTATTTCCTTGAAGCTCTAAAATTGTCCCATATGAAAAAAAAAATGATTTACGATAACTGGTAATTTTGACAAACGCAGAACGAGTACCAATCGATAAAAGAGGAGTGTCAATTTCCGCTCGACCAAAAGAAAAAGAAAGATGATTGTCCAAATCATTTTCCTAAAATTTACAATCTTTTTTCTTAAATCTCCTTCTCAGGGTGAGTTTTCCGTAAGTGCTAAAAGTATTAAAAATGCTAAGTGATTTAGAAAAAGCTAATTTGTTTCCCATGTGCTAAAAAAGTAATGATTTTTTGACCTTCCGAAAAAAGAGTCAATTTAGCGGAAATGAAGTACTAACTTTTTGCACCCAAAAAAAACTCCTGCTAATTAGGGGAAACCCACCCTCATTACACAGATAACAGAACTAATAAGAGGGCGTTTGGATAAATCATTCAACCCACCTTAGAGAGAGAGAGAGAGAGAGAGGCGAACACAGCGGTAGAAGCAAGCCGGAGGTCGACGATATGATGGACGAGGACGGCGCCATCGACGCCGACGTGGCTACCATTCCCAAACTCAAATCCGCCATCACCGGAGGAGGCACCGTCACAGCGTCGGGGCGACGAGAAGAGCACCATCAGCGATCGCCAGCCACCGCCGCCACCAAGGCACGGATTCTCCTTCTTCGGCCGTGGCGACGATTCAACGAACAGTCAAGGTGTTTTGAAGGCGGTGCCGCTATTGCCGTCGCTGAACCGACATTCCATAGGATCTTAATTAGTACGGTAATGGTAGTGGACATGAAGTTTCAAAAGGCCCAAATTAGACATGTTGTTTTGTTAATAACAAAGAATCGGATTCGTCACCTCTGTGTGCGATTCTCTCAGATCTTGCACCCAGTGAGTTCTTTTTTTTTCACTTGCGAATGTCCAATGGCGTATTCAGGATCTTAATTAGTTGTTTTTTGGTCGATTATTGGACATCTTAATGCCAGAAACGTTCAGATTGCTAGATCGGTTTGATTAGGTGAAGGATTAAATGCAAATGTTGAGGTTTCTTAGATGAGGTGAGATTGTTTGTAACTATAATTTTCGTATATTTTTGTAAAAATTATCTATAATTTCTAATTGATAATACTTTTAAATTGGAAGTGTTCGGTTATGTGATTTGTGTAATGAGCTATTTTTGTATAATTTTGTGTGTATTTTTTTTATGAGAACTGTATATTTTAGATGAGAACTGTGTATTGTTCATGAGAATTGTCCATGCGAACTGTGTATTTTCTATTAGAATTATATATTTTTCTATGAGAACTGTGTATTATTCATAAGAAATGTCTATGAGAACTATGTATTTTCTATGAGAATTGTGTATTTTAATGTGTGGTGAGGTTATGTGAACTATGTATTTTTCTATGAGAATTATATATTTTTCTATGAGAATTGTGTATTTTCTGTGAGAACTGTCTATGAGAACTGTGTATTTTCTATGAGAACTTTGTATTGTCCATAAGACCTGTCTATTAAAACTGTATATTTTCTATGAGAACTATATATTTTTTATGAGAACTGTGTATTTTAGTTTGTATTTTTCAGTTCATATAGTTCAGTTCTCATAACCAGTTCACACAACTAATTTTCTATGAGAACAGTCACTTCTTATAGCCAATTCTCATAGAATTGACTATGAGAATTGACAGTTCACATAGTCAGTTATCATAACTCAGTTCACATAGCCAGTTCTCTATGAGAATAGTCACTTTTCATAGGCAGTTCACATAGCCAAATGTATTTTTCTATGAGAACTGTGTATTTTAGTATGTGGTAAGATTATGTGAACTGTTTATTTTTCAGTTCACATAGCTCCATTCTCATAGTCAATTCTTATAAAACTTACTATTAAAATTGACTATGAGAATTGACAGTTCACATAGTCAGTTTTCTACGAGAATTAAGCAGTTTTCATAGAACTGCATAACCCACGTAGCCAAGGATATTTTTGTCTAAAATAATATGGGTTATATAGCCAGTTTTCTATAAGAATTGAGCAATTCTCATAGAATTGATAATGAGAACTGGCAGTTCTCATCACCCACATAGCCAAGGATATTTTTGTCCGAAATAATATGGATCAAGAATTGATTCTAAAAATATAAATTTTACTAAAAATGGATATGTACACAAAAAATTAAGAAGAATGGGTAAAATAGTAAAATTGCATGGAAATTAAAAAAAAAAGGACTGAAAGAAAGAAGAAATGCTTTTGTCAGGACTATTTGAAGTCCAAACCTAGAAAATAGAGCCGGCCTCTAAATTCCCCAATAATCTTAGCTGTTGAATAATTTTTTTGGTTGGCACGGCACCTATATATAATCAACCCAATCGGATGGGTATAGGCATTGGATTTTTTTTTTGGACAATCTCAATAACATTCATTAAAAGCCCCAAGGGCAGTGCAGATTTCACAACAAATCCAGGAATAAGCCAATCCATCTAGAACAAATTAAATAGAGGGAAAATTTCAAAATAGCATCCAATCTTTTACACAAATCACATATAGGCACCTGACTTTTTAAAATTATCAAAAAAACACCTTACCTATTTAAAAATTCATCAATTTTTCACATGCCGTTAACTTTTCATTCAATACAGACGGAAATGTTGAAAATGTACATTTTGGTACGAATATTGGCAAAACAAGATTAAGGCTCGATTTGGCTTTAAAAGTCAATTAATAATTTAATTTTTGTCTTTCTTTATTAAAAAAAATGCATTTGTTAGTTTTAGGTCAAAACGAATCAATAAGTCACCAAATTACTTAACTTTTCAATCCAAATCCACTCTAAATAAGGAATCAAACTTAATTTAGTAATTAAATATCCATAACTATACATCCAAATAAAATTACTCTGTGTTAAACAAAGGAAAAGACAAGAACAAAAAAAAACATAGAATAGTCATGGGTAGGTGTAAAAAGTGACTGAGTTTTTTTTTCTTTTGAATAAAGACAAAAATTAAGTTATTAATTGACTTTTAAAGCCAAATCAAGCCTTAATCTTGTTTACGAGTATAATATTGTGTTTTGCTAAAATGAGCCTTAATCTTGTTTTGCCAATATTCGTGCCAAAATGCACATTTTCAGCATTTCCGTCTATTTTGGATGAGAAGTTAACGGCGGATGGCAAATTGATGAGTTTTTAAATAGGTCAGGTATTTTTTTGATAATTTTAAAAGGTCAAGTGCTTGTGTATAATTTATGAGTAAGGTCAGGTACTATTTTGAAATTTTTCCTTAAATAGACATCCTGCGGTTGGATGAAACGTAATATCCCATACTGAGAGCTGTTTAAATAGTTAGGTGCCCACCGCACGGTTGGATTTCGTTTAATCGCCACATCACAATTCAGCTTATAAAGACCTTGATCCGGAGCCCTCCATTGGGAAGGATTGTCCACAATAACAGGCCTGGGTACGTTGTCCACATGGATCAAATGAGGTGCCCTAAGCTCAGAGAAGTGTATAAAAATTAAAACCCTTCATGGATCCCCATCCAAAAACCCACGGCCCCCCAAACTGGCCTCTCCCTTCAAGTCCACTAATCCTGTCTATTTTATCACCTCCCCCTTCATCTTCACATGCACACTAATTGCACGTAGAAACTGCCACCAAGGCAGAGGTTTTTCTTGCATCTTACACGTGTGTTTGCCTAGCCCCTTGGCTCATGTTTTTGTTTTATTGTAACTTTTTTGTCAACCTTTTTCTTTCCTTTGTTTGTTTGTTACCAATTTATGATGGATATCACCTGTGCAAACCATCACATACTACACACCACACAACTAACACACCTCTCACAAAATCAAGATTAATTTTAAATACCAAATATCTGGGACGGGTGTTACAATAGTGGCCCTTTTACCCTCCGATAGAGTTTGCTGGTGTTGCTAATCTCCGCCCACTAGGTGGAGAAATGCAGTTACATTTTAAACTACGCCTAATGGGCGGACGTTAACATTTTTCTATTTCTATACTAGGAGTATTTGGATTCTCTTCCTCAAAACATATGATATGATGTGATGTGAAAATATGTTTTTTTCTTTTTTTGATCCGCGGGAAAATATGATCTTAATCTCTTAAAAGTTAACAAATATTCAAGAACCACAAACAACAATACAAAAACACTCACATACACATTCACACAAATTTGGGCCCCACGCATTAGAGTTGTGTAGTGTGTGTGGGCTCCGCATGTCTTATGAGTGTGTATGTGTAAGTGTTTGTCTGTTTGTTCATGGCCGTAGAATTGTTGAAAAGTTAATGAGTGATTAAGGCTAAGTTCTCCTAAGATTTTTATTGGAGAAATTACCAAAACATGACGTTCATTCAAACTAATTACCAATACATGAAATGACTTGCTCCATAGTTGATCCTGAATCTTTTTGGACTTGCTCCATCACAACTACGAAGCACGTCACACCATGTTTTGGTAATTAGTTTGAGTCAATGCCATGGATTGATAATTTCCCCATTTTTTTTTATTCCATAAGAAAAAGGTACAAACAGGGTTGTTTCTTTTTATTTATATAAGATATGGAATAGCTTACTTTTTTGTCTAAAAGTAGGGTATGTTTTTGTTCCATAACATAAAAAAAAGTTACGAGGAACAAGTAGTACTCCCTCCATCACAAAATGGATGGCACTTTTTGAAATTCGTGTTATTTTTTCATCGCTTATATATTTCAATCTATGATATTTTCACGAGTTTGAAAATTTCGCATAATAGAACTAATCGAGAACTATCAAATAAGATCCATATTGTCTATTTTTTAAGATTCATGTCAAAAGATATAAGAAATAAAAAAATGATACAAATTTAAAAAATGTCATCCATTTTGGAACGGAGTGAGTAATTCATAAGATATAAACACAAAGATAAAAATTTGAAAAAATTAAAAAAGTGATTAAGAAGAAAAGCCTAAAAGGTGTGAAGAAGTCAATTACTACTGGTATCATCGACCAGAATTTCCTACAACACCCAACAGGTGTAAGTCGTGACTGAGCTCTCAGTATTCCCAAGTTTTCACGCAGTTTGTGTGTTTAATTCAACAGCCATTGATTGAACCAGACCAGGTGAGCTCAATTTCACTCAACAGGCGTAAGTCGTGACTGAGCTCTCATTATTCCCAAGTTTTCACGCAGTTTGTGTGTTTAATTCAACAGCACAGGCGTAAGTCGTGACTGAGCTCTCATTATTCCCAAGTTTTCACGCAGTTTGTGTGTTTAATTCAACAGCCATTGATTGAACCAGACCAGGTGAGCTCAATTTCCCTCATGCGCGTGGGGCCCAGCCACCACGTCAGTCGTGGGATATGTCGATCGTCGGCTCAATTTTTGTGTTTGCTGTTGTGCGGCTGGCCCCCTAAGAACCCAACCGCAGCCCAAGATCGTCGATGGCCAAAACAATTGAGAAGTACAGGGCTGGCTCAAGACTTTCGGCGGCCGAAAGCGTGCTTCGAAAATGAGGCCTTTATGCATTTTTCTACTCCATCCGTCCCATTTTATTTATCCCCTTTTTGACTTTTACTTGTCCCGAAATGTTTGTCCAATTTAAAAGACCAAGGGACCAAAAGCTACAAACTTCTCTTTTTGTCCCTTTCTTTCTGTCCCTTGCCATTTCAACTAAAGTAATTTTTTTTCAAAAAGTTTGGAGGACAACTTTAGGAAATTTGATCATTTATTGGTGCAATGATTGTTCTATTAAAAAATGGTATTTTCCAAATTGGACAAATAAATTGGGACAGAGGGAGTAAAGAATATGTATTTACTATGGAATACGCCTTATTTTCTTTTTTCTTTTTAACGCATTAGTGTTTCTAATGAGTAATTCTACAATTTGGGCCTATTTTGTGGCTCTTAAATTTCAATTGGGCCTATTTTGTTTAAAGCAGGCTAATGCAATTTTTTTTGGACCATATATATATAGATATAGGGATCCTAAAAATTTAGGAGCCCTCGTTTTTAATTTTTTTCGGGAGCCCTCGGGGGCCGGAAGTTCCGGCTTCCCCGGCCTTGCCTATTAGCCGGCCTTGGAGAAGTAACAAACAAAACTTCTTCAAAAAATTAATGGAGAAATCAAACCAAACACGAAACGAATAAAACAAATAAGGGAGACAGAGATATACGTGGTTCGGTTTACAGATGTAAACCTACGTCCACGGGCAAGCAAATGAGAGATGATTCCACTATGTGAAGAGAACAATGCTCCGAAGAGCTACAATGGTGACAAATGAACAAATTCCTCACAAAGAGACTCTCACCAACCCCAAATACAAGTTCTCTCACCAAAAACCCAATTGGAATCTCTCACCAGATACAGACTCGCTCTCATCAAGCAAGTCTCACAAAACCCCTAGGGTTTTTAACCAAAAGACACAGACGAAACAGAGTTCCACAGACGTGACCGGATGTCACACAGATGCAGATGATTCTCAAGAAACCCTTAGGTTTCAACCAGAAAGAATCTCCGAAACAGATCCTGATGAAGATCTTCCAGATGGCCGGAGGCCTACAGAACCCACAATAGAGAGGGGCAACCAGATGCTGATGAAGATCTTCCAAAGAACCCTAAAGTTCTACAGACGAGGCCCCCTAGGGGCCTCTCAGAGGGATTCACTCAAAAAGTCCCCAAACCCTAATGAGAGAGCAGGGCTATATTTATAGCCACAGAATCTTCCTAACGTTAGAATCCTTGCCAGATTATATTTCCTATGCATACAGAGTCTAAAACCAAATAGGAAACTCCCAAATCCTTTAGGAAGACCAAAATTCGCTGGTCCGGACCAAGAGTTTGCTGGTTCGGACAAACCTGTGCTGAGAGCTGCTGTGAGAGTGCTGGTCCGGGTGGAAAAAAACAGATTGGTCAATGGAGTGCGGTATGGTCACTGGTCTGGACAGGAGAAGAGCTAGTCCGGACCACACTCAATATCGAGCCGAAATCCAACATTTGTAAACAGGGACGAAATCAGAATTTCGTAAATGCGGGGGCCGAACTATATATAAATAAAAAGAGTTTGAAATTTCAAAATTTCAAAATCTAGTAGTTTGTGTGAATTCGGAAATCTAATGATTTTTGGATAATGAGAGAAGAGAGATAGAAATATAAATGAGATTAATAATCAAAAAATGCTAGGGATCCATGACAACTATTCATAAAAGTGTCCAGAAAAGAACAAAGAACGGTTCATATTCATTCAAAAAAACTCATGGCAGACAGTAAACAAATAGATCGAGGGGTTTGGGTATTGGTACCCGCAACATTGTTAAACTATTTAGCTGTTTAAATATCACCCAATACAAAATACAGTATCTAAGTATTTTTAACACAATAAAAATATAGTATGAATTTTTTTTTTCGAAACCAGGGGGCCTTGGACCCCATAAGCTTCCGTCTCTGTATGTGACTCCGTAGACTTTACGTTGTTCATGGTGGTAGAATTGTTGAAAAGTTAATGAGTGATTAAAAACGTTGTGAAGACTAGAAGTCAGAAAAATAAGTTATGGCCATGTTTCCTCTATCAGTCAATTATCATCGACAAGAATTAATTTGCTACACCACCCTACAGGCGGGACTGAGCAGTTTCTGGGTTTAATGCAACAGCCACTTACTGAACCAGGTGAGCTCAATTTCACTCATGCACTTATATGTACGTGCATTTATATGTCTAGAACCTAATGCATACGAATTACTGTATATTTTTTTTTCTGGGTTTCATCGTATTAGTTCGTACCATAACTAGTTAGAGCATCTCCAGTGGGTAATTAAATCCAAAGTGTAAGCTAATATTTGAGTAAAATCAATTACTTATTGACATATAGTTGAGAGGGATTGAATAAAATCCGAGTTTCCTTTGGTTCGAATAAAAATTTGAGTGAAACTCAATTTGGTATTGATTTGAGTCGAGAATTGGAGTGAGTTATGGGGGGGGGGGGGGGGGTGTGTGGGTGGGGGGAGAGGTGTATTTACTCATATTTTGTTTTTGATTCAAGAAAAGGGGTAAGGTTTGGAGATGCTCTGGCTTTTGCTATGCAGGACTATATTCAAAGTTCTTACATCGATGGGTTTCAGTTTCATCGTATGAGTTCATACTGTTATTAGTCAGAGCATCTCCAATGGGTAAATCCAAAAAGTAAGCTAATGTTTGAGTAAAAAGCTTCCTTATTGGTATTGGCTTAGTTGGGAATTTGAAAGGGACTAAATAAAAATCCGAGTCTCCGTTAATTTGAATGTAAATTTGAGTAAGACTCAAGATGATATCTGCTTTTCTATATCGTAATGTATTCGTATCCCAAATCCGTATCCGTATCCGTATCCATGCTACATAGATGGTGGTCATATTGCCAACTTACTATTTTTAGCTTATTATTCTGAAAAGAAGATTGACTGATTGAAGGATGGATAACTAGAACGTTTAATAACTGTTCCATGGTTTTATATCCGAACCTGAACTAAAGAAGGGAGAGGGAAAGATCTGGCAAAAGCACGACGAAGATGCAATAAACCATGACCTTTTGATAGGAAACAAGAAACACCCCGTCCGGGTCATTCCTGCTTGCTCCTGGTGGATGTCTATCTGTTTAGTTGTTATTATTGAATACAATTAGTTATTATTTTTGAATTTTTATGTTAGATAATACTGCGAGGATATTACTTGGTCTTTATTTGTGGTTATCATTTGAAAGAGCCTGTTTTGTACCCAAAAATAAGAAACAGTCTATTTGAAGGACTCTACAATGTTCTTGAAAGTTTATGATATTGAATGCATTAATCATCAGGATTGGTGTGGATGCCACTAAAATCCTAAGAATATGTCATTTTCTTTAATCGTACTACATCACTTTGCCAATATGTTCTTCGCCCATTTAGTTGCTATGAGTGGTCCAGCTGCTAATTTGCCGTGAGTTTTCTGAATGAATTCTACTGAGCGTTAATTAGCTGATAACCTACCATTGGATTGTCTTACAGCTCTAGTAGAGACAATCGTACTCATTTTGGGATGTATCAAACTTCTCTGAAACCAACAAAGAAACTTGTTTTGCTACCCAATTATCATTCTCTGCACCGACAAAGAACCAGTTTCCAATATCGTTTTAAGTTCAAGCATTTGTTTGCACATGTTATACATCTTCAAAGTCTGCAGATGCATCATTCTTGTTTTTCATGCGTGCACCTTTCATCATGGAAACATCAGACCTGACACTATTGCTTCTGTTTGGTATTTGTTATGACCATCCATCCATGGTAGGGGAAGGCATGGAGGAGGGAACACCAAAACCACCCGTTTCATTAATGGACAAGATTTTCACTTAGAAGACAATGGTTTGGGAAACACATGACAGCAAGCCAGTCTCATATTGGGTTCTGCTACTCCTAAGCAGCGGAGCAATGCTCGTGGCACTCCCTGCTTCTATTATCCTCTCACGTCTCTATTACTCCAATGGAGGGAAGAGCAAATGGATCATTTCATGGGTCGCTGCTGCAGGGTGGCCTCTAACGGCTTTAATCCTCATTCCCACATACTTCTTTTGCAAAACTTCTCCCTCTCCCCTTACAATAAAACTCATGCTTTCCTATATCGTGTTGGGTTTCATAACTGCGGCTCATAACCTCATGTTCGCATATGCATATGCATATCTCCCAGCATCAACTGCTTCTCTTTGCACAGCATCAGCCCTAGCATTTTCGGCCCTCTTTGGATACGTTCTTGTGAAGAACAAAATCAACTCTTTTACAATAAATGCAATTGTGATCATTACTGCCGCTATGGTGATCATTGGATTGGATTCGAGTTCTGATAGAAACGGGAATGTCACTGACAGCCAATACATCTTTGGCTTCGTTTGGGATATCATGGCGGCCGCACTCCACGGACTCATATACGCTCTCTCGGAGCTTGTTTTCGTGAACCTACTCGGAAGGAGATCGTTCCACGTAGTTTTAGAGCAACATGTAATGGTTTCTTTCTTCGCCTTTGTGTTTACCACAATTGGGATGATCATGGACAACGATTTCCGAGGGATGAGTTCGGAGGCCAGGAGTTTCGAGGGCGGAAAGGTTTCGTATATCATGGTTCTTATCTGGGGTGCTATTACTTTTCAGTTGGGAGGTTTGGGAGGCACTGCTTTGCTTTTCTTGTCTTCAACTGTGTTCGTTGGTGTTCTCAATGGAGGGAGGGTACCTATCACAAGCTTTGCTGCAGTAATTTTGTTGAAGGACCCTATGAGTGGATTCAAAATCTTGTCTCTGGTCATTACCTTTTGGGGATTCGCTTCGTACATCTACGGTAATTATTCCTCGAGTAAAGGTCTGTCATAATCTGTTTTCAGTTGTATTTGTTACTCTGTTTTTTCTCTTTGGTTCATATGTTATTGAAGGTTAATTGGGTGTAGCCATATAAATTCTATTCAAAGTGTCTGTTCTATTGCTCAATTTAGACAAGAATAGGGGTCCTTTTTCAGAGTCTGGTCCTCTCTTTGTAGTCTGTACAAAAAAACTGGTGTACTTTTATTTTTGTAGATTAATAATAATATACAAATTTCCAAACACGGGAATCTCGAGACATTTTTTTTGTTACACAAAATGGAAGTGCGTGTATGATTCTACGTCACCTCGTAGAGAGCATTGCTGGGTTACACCGTATAACTATTGTAGGCGACCGAATTTGGAGAGGTTATCATGTACTTCGGAATGAGTTCTGCAATGTCATATTCGTCTTTTTAAATTCGCATAATCAGAGGTATGTGCTTATATCGATCCTCAATACTTAATTGAGAGGCAAAATGCTATGGAAGCAGATGGAATCACGAAAGTGATATTTCAACATTTTCTTAGCCATTTCAGTAAGGGTTTTCTACAGATTAGAAAAGCAGCTGACTGTTTTCTGGAACGATGAAGGAATAAGAATCTGCTTAATTTGGCCGGCGACCGAAATACCGAATGTTTAGCCCCTTGGATATGTAGTTCAATTTGAATAATTATTAGGAAAATGATATTGGCACTCCAAAAATTGATGCAGGCACTCCAAAATACAAAAGAAAGTGTCTTTGGAGTTGCATTGATTTTGGAGTGCTTGCATCAATTTTTGGAGTGCCAATATCATTTCCCTAATTATTACAGTATAACTTAACCAAAATCTGCCATCTAACATAAAAATGGAAAAAATAGTTAATATTTTATGTGGTATTTAATTTGTAAATGTAAAAATACAAGAGTAAAATAATTTTTTATGTATAAAACAATTTCAGGGCTGGGCGGGGTAGAGTCTCCCCGACCCGGACTGGGTTTCTTGGATTCTTCCCCTAGCCGACCTGAAACCCAAAAGATTTAGTAAAAACCCGCCCCGAACGCGGGGCGGATTGCCATCTCTACTAATCACGCCATCCTGAGCATGTGGTCTTAACTAAATCGTCTCAGATCAGGTTAAGACCGACTCCGACTACGGTTAGGCCGGCTCAGCGGTAAACCCTGCAAGCCTCCGAGCTTGAGCAACCTTTCAGGCCAGGGCAACCAAAAAATAAATTAAAAAATTTGAAACAAAGAATCTACATTATACAATTCACAAAAATGTGAGGTCCTCATAACATGCCATATCATATTTTTAATGAACGGCTGAGATCACTTCAATCCAATGACTTAGTAGAATTTTAGTTCGTCCTCACTTTATAAGTCTCCCCACTTCCCATGACAGCAAAAAAAAACATCTGTCCTTCCCAAGAAAAAAACCCTCGAATGAGTCTAGGATCAGAGAATTGGGTGCTTCCCTTATCCCTCTCCACTCACATAAGTGTGGACCCACACACTCAACCCCACACACTTATGTGAGTGGGGGAGGAATAAGGTCTGGCTAGGACTAGGCGTGCAGTGTAGCTTTTTTTTTCTGTTTCCGGCATTTGCTTATACTTGGGGCTGGGTATAAGATTGTGGTGAGGTGATACTTTCCTTGTTGCTATGGACATGCCCTATGTTACTACACATAGATTATTGGGGTTTTGGTGGTGAACGGGCATGATCAACACATCTTTAATGGAACCCATAATTAGGACCTGGGATGCTTCAGATGAGAACAAAATATTAATTTGTTGCAACCGACAAGTAATATTTAGCTACGGGAAGTCGGGGACAACACAATAGAGTGGCATGGTATCAATCAATACAACAAAAGCATTTCTAGGCCCTTTTGAGATGAAAATCAATCAGCGCCACCGTAAATTGGTAGTTTGGTATGTACAACACCGAAAAATGCTTAACTTCCAGGCTTATGTGTGATGCAAAAGGTCGCTAAAGCATTGCACCAGGGGCACAACTATACGTCCTATATGAGGCAAATCATTTATAGATACTTTGGGCATCTCCCGCGGTTGGAGCCAATCAAACCAATTTTTGGCGTCATTACAGTGAGATTTTACCATAAAAAAAAGTTACTATCACTGATTGATGTGTTCATTTTGCCTTGCACGAACACACAGCCCGACACTAGTATGCCTATTTT
Organism: Rhododendron mucronatum var. ripense; assembly: GCA_019656295.1. Taxonomy (NCBI): domain Eukaryota; kingdom Viridiplantae; phylum Streptophyta; class Magnoliopsida; order Ericales; family Ericaceae; genus Rhododendron; species Rhododendron mucronatum. The sequence goes on along the minus strand of BPLT01000161.1, from coordinate 606,349 downwards.
CATGGTCTTGGGGGAAATTGTTCAACATTTGTTTGGTTAAATTGTTGCAATTGTATGAATTGGTACAATACGTAATTTACGTAGGAACCAAACTATTGGAGAATTAGAAGGAGAAAGGAGAAGAGGAAACATGGCTTTAGATCGAATAAATAATGGGTTGACACTTGACACTTTATAAGTAGATGACACTTTCGTATGACAATGTATGGCAGAGAAGTGCCATGACCAAATTGTAAGCTAAGTTGGTCTTTTATTGTACTCCTTGTTAACATCCAAAAGCAGAGATAGCTACAATCCACTCTACATACTACCACTAATAAGCGTTCAAAATCCATTAGTAAAAAGAAGTGATCCATTCCACACACATACCGTCCAAATGAACCAAACTGTAAGCTAAGTGGGTCTTTCATAGTAGTAGTTTGTTAACATCCAAAAGCAGACAGAGACAGATACAATCCACCCCACAAAGATACCACTTTCAATGAACCGTGCACTACATAGTAAACATACTACTGCTAATAAGCGTTCGAAATCCCATACGTTAAGAAGTTGAGATCCACTCCACACAAATACCAAAAAAATGGACCTTCCCGAGCATACTGCCATTGTTGCCAAATGTCACCAACCAACTGCAAATAGCACAATAGCAGGAAGGTTAATAAAGCCCGTAAAAATTTCAGTGTAACCAATTGCCTCGCATAAACACTCCAATACCTCTGCATATAAGTGCATTCAGTCCACTCTACGAATCAATTCCTACCACAAAGTGCAATTGATTAAGGGAAGCAATTGCCTAGGTGTGAGTGAGTGGAATTACCCTATTGCCCGTTGACAAGACTTCACAAATCGAAAGTGTTTGGATTCCTTCCGGTACACTCAATGGGATGGACAATCCCTTGGGTCCACCATATGGAAAATGCCTAAGAACATTACATATACATTTTGGCACTCGTATAGAAGATCCACGAAACAGAACAGTTACTCTTATTGTCAATAATACGTAATTTAATCGTACTATTACTTCATTCATAAAACCAATTATATGCCTTTCAGTTAACAAATACAACCTCCAATGCAAACTGTTTGACCAATTTTTAATTTCTTTGATGTCCCAAAATGATTGTTCATTCTGAAAAGTCAATGTAAGAAAATCTAAAAAAATTGTAGGATTCTCCAACAGTGAACAAACAATTTGGAACAAGATGTGCATCTCTACAAAGATATACTCGTACTTGAATCAAAATAACTTATAACACCTTGACGCATGAAATGTATGCCTTAACTACCATTAATATTAGGAAGTAATTTGAGTGCGAAAGGTAGTGGATCATCTGTGCAGAAATCCCAGAACTGTCTCATTGAACTCCTTAAACTGGAAGATATTTATGTTTGTTTCCGTATCACACGTCCTATGGCACTGTAAATCACATTTTGGCCTATCGATTATACTAATCAACTACACATCTTAAACCACACCATCTGAACAATTAACTTGAATCATCCTCAAATCCAGTCTTCACAAGAATCTAAACACAAGATGAAATCCAGATTGATTTATCAAGTAACAAATGAGCCTCCCAAATTTAACTATCACTTCCATATATCCAACAGGGTTGCATGACTACAATCCGTCAATCAATGCAATTTATTCTAACCACTTCAACCAAGGTTTTAGATACACCAATTATACGGCCAAACACATACAAATCATGGTGACCCATTCAAAATCAATATTTGCAATCTCAACCTATTGATGTTTGCTACTACATCTCAAAACCAGCACAATGCAGCAATTGTAGAAGTATAGGATAGCTCATAGGACCATACACAATCCAGTAATACCAATGTACAGGCAACACACAATAGAGCGAAACAAAGGGTACCTTTCAAGGGGCGGTAGCCTTTCCTGGTGCCAGGGGGCATGTATTGAGGTCTGCACATCAGGACCTCGGGTTCCTTTCCAGGAGAGGTATACAGGATAGCTTGGAACATCTCATCGGCATGTCGGCCTGTTTTATGGGTGTCTATGACAACGAAATCCAAATAACCACCACCAACCTCCCGCGTTGTCATCAGGAGGGGATTAAAAGGTTCGACGTAGTTTGAGTTCTACAATAGTCCAAAATCATGCACAAGGTAGTTACCAAAAACCAAGAACAAGACACACGCACACAGAGAAGAAGAAGAAACAATCAACCACTTACGAATTGACAAACCAAGAACAAGACACACGCACAGGAGAAGAAACAATCAACTACTTACGAATCGACTGTTGTAATAATCCATAGCCTTGGCCGAGTTTTGTATCTGACGGGAGAAATTAGCCGGTAAATCTGGATCGATTTCTGTAGCTAAAATAATGTGTATAGGTAGGTCGCTAGAAGGTCCACGATAAAACTCCTGTATCCATCACATCAACAGAAGCCAAAAAAAGAACAAAACATGCATAAATACACTGCAGCGTGAGGATGGCGAGGATGCAACGAGGGAGAGAGAGAGCGAAGTAAGTAGTACGTGTGAAGAAGAAGAAAATATAGTATTTGTACACAATTAATACAGTTAGTTATACATACAGGGTAATCGAAATCCTTGCGGGAGAATTCCTGCCGCTGTTCTGATGTCAAGCCCACCGCCTCCTCCTCAGAATTTGTAGTGACACCCTATAGAGGGAGGGACACCCAACAATTTCTAAACCCCCGCAGCAATCACATCTGAGAAAGGTGTAAAAGGACAACGAGAGAGAGAGAGAGAGAGGCTACCTTTGCTTTCTTCTTTTTTTGAACGGAAGCTACCTCCTCACGATTTTTACGTTTTTTCCCCACCAACGATGACAACACTTCTCCAGCTTTCGATCGTGAGCGGGTCACTGGGCCGACAACACCACATCCGAGCATCGGAGTTTCCATCACCTTCTTCTCCCGCGAAACCCTAGAGAGAATTTCAAAACCCCCGCACCAATCAGATAAAGGGAGATCTCATAAAGGTGATCGTGTCGTTTCCGTATCAAAAATAATTAGTAAAACAGAATAATTACTATCACCTAAAAGATAACGGTAAGTGTTCCGAGTTTTGTCCTTAGTGATTACAAAGGCTAAATTGCAGTTGTTCTAATTAATTTCTAACTTAATTCAGAAAGAGATTTAATGGTTTGATTTCTTAAAATAGTTAAAGCTGAATAAAAATAAGCAATAAAAAGTGAGAGAAAGTTTATGAAAAAAAATATCTAGGGTTCCGAATCCACTCGATCCGTTGTAATAATATTTATGCGATGATAAAGGTCTATTATTTGAATCAATCTGGATATCGTTAGGGTCACCAAATAGCATTGGTATCGCCACCTAGTACGAACCGTCTTACTAGTACGACCCGTCTCTATGGAATCGTCTAATAGCACAGCCCGTCTTACGGAGCATAACTCATCTTACTCAATTATCACAAAACATTTAAAAACCGTTGTATGAACGTGCATGAAACCCAGGAATTCATACGCAATATGTGAACGGACAAATCATTATCGCAAATAAATCCTTATATCACACAATCACGATTCGAATAATAAAACACTAAATGAAAACATAAAAATCGTTACTCAGAATTCGAGCTTCATTTATACCCTAAAAACGAGTTTAGCCGGACATCAGAAGAGAAGTTATCTCACTGTTCTTGTTCTGTCCGTGCAAGGAACTGCCCTCCAGCCGTGACGTGCAGCGCCGTGGTTCGGAAAGTATGCGCAGCCCTCTTTTCTGTTCTGTGCCTGCTGTTCTCTTTTTTTTTTCGTCTCCTGTAATGCGTGTGAGTCTGCGCAGCTCTCCTTTCCTCTGTAATGCCTAATATATATTGCTGTAGCCGACTTTTCCCCGTCCAAGAGTCCCCTCTTTTCTTATATATATTGCTGTAGCCGACTTTTCCAAAAACCCTTATTTCTTCTTTTTAATTCCCAGCCGAGAATTGCTTTTGGAGGGCCCCTCCTTTTCTTTGGTCCAACTCTTAATTCAAGAGAGCAATAAACAATTAACCCCGTTCCACAACACTTTCTTAAAAAATAAGTACTTATTTCACATTTTCAAATTTAAAAATAACATAAATGAAAAATATTTTTTTAATTTTTTTTGCATCGTATTAAAGATATTAATGAGATCTATCAAACAAAATCCATAGTGATAGGAAAATTATTTCCGTAAACACATAATTTTTAAGCTTGAAATTGCCTTCTTAAAAAATACTCCCTCCGTCCCTTTTTTATCGTCCGGTATTCCATTTTGGGCTGTCCCTTAATAAGTGTCCATTTTGTAAAGTTAATGGGTAAAAATTGGTGCATTGTCTATTTTGTCCCTAAAAGTAGATTCCATTTTAAAAAGTTAGTGAGTAAAAGTGTAATGATGATAGGTAAGTAGGGAAAGTGGAAGGAAAAGTTGATGTGAAAGATATAATGATGATGTCTTTTTAATAAGTTGGAATTACGAAGTAGGACACTTAAAAAGGGACGGAGGAAGTAAGTTCTTATTTATCGTTCTGGAACGGGCCCTTAACTCTTGGGCCACCAAGACTTTTGTATCTTACGGAATACTCCCTCCGTCCCAATTTACTTGTCACTTTTTGGAGTTCGTGCCACTTTTCAATTGATTATATCTTGTAATTTATAATATTTTAGGCGATTTTGAAAATATTGTATTATAGAACAAATCGAGATCTATCAAACAAGATCCATATTGGATATAAAATTCATTACCAATTTAAAGATATAACTAATTCTTTTTTCCGGTTGGAATAGAACTGTGACAAGTAAATTGGGACGGAGGGAGTATAATGTTTCCAACCAATTTCAATTCTAAGAGTCCAGTAGGAGTATCAATGTCCCACGGCTCACAGTTATCTCAGCCAACAAACTGCCATGGTTCGTCACTAGACTTCGTCTGTTCAATTTTATTTCATTAAACTTTCAAATACCTGCAACACGAAAATCAAGCATTAAGCTCCGGAGTAACAATATGAATGGATTTAGTAAGGATAAATTAGGAGGAGCGTATGTAAACATTTACGCGCCTATCAAAAGGTATAAACAAAAACTAGAGGTGGCAATCCAACCCATAGTTTTTTAACCTGCCTAATCCGCCCATTTATAACTCAATCCAACCCGTCCATATTATATAATGGATTTTTATGGGTTAAAAATGAGTTCAATATGGATTGAAATGCAGAAAACCTAGACAACAAAGCCTCCTACTTAATTCAGGTGACGTGACCATTTCCCCCATACTTTGCCGTTTCTCCCTTTAACAAAACAAAATCGAACAACTTGAAGTCTTCGTCACCCCCTGCTCTCTCAGTCTCTCTCTCTCTCTCTCTCTCTCTCTCTCTCTCCTTCTCCTTGTTTTATGTTTTTTTCTACATCTGGTCCTAGGGAAAAATGCTAGTGCTGATTTCTGCTGTTCCATTTTTTTTATACTTTTCGTACGTAACTTATAGGTCTAGAAATTATTTTGGTATTTTTTTATTTTTCGTAACTTTTTATTTAGCTTTTCGACTTAATCTTGGGGTTATTCGTTCATCTCGTCGACGAATCAAATTTTGGCGAAATAATCCATTTCGATTATTTTTTGTCCTTTATTCAATTTTTTTCACGTTTGTTAGTTTTTCGTTGATTTTTTAACATCGAAACCCAATTTTTTAAAATAAAGTAGACAAAAAGAAGCCGCTTATTTTTGTCTTTATTATAAAAATGAGTTTCGATCATAATTTTTTACTTTTTAAATTCCTCTTGTCATGACGAAGCAATTATCCACAAAAAATTGACGAAAAACTAACAAATGCGATTGAAAAAATAGGTTTGGACCATAATTTTTTACTTTTCATGTTCCTTTCGTCGAATCGAACCAATAATTCACAAATAATTGACGTGAAAGTAACAAAAGTCCAAAAGGCAAACCTTTACAAACCACACAAGTAAAGTGAAGTGCAGTTGGTATCTTTTTTATACTCTATGCACATGACCAAGGTTCGATTCCCGTAGACATTTATCCCCCAAGGAGGCGTCAAACCTTTACAACCACATAGCCACACTTTGAAAGACAAAAATATTCCCATTTGTTAATTATGTGTCAAACTTTTGTAACTTTTATATTCGTCTTGTTGAGAGGAATATAAAAAGTAAAAAAAATGATCAAAACTCATAATTTTTTGAATAAAGATGAAATTAAGTTTTTTTTTTAAAATTTAAAATAAAAAAAAAAAGAAAGGAAAAACGGTTCGGGTTGAGCGGGTTTGGATTTGACTTGACCCACATTTGACCCGATCCGTTTCAACCCGTTTACTATTTGACCCATATTTGACCCGTGTCCCGTTTCAACCC